>LPNX010480954.1:221593-238465 GCA_001517045.1 Pseudotsuga menziesii
TTACTGGGTTGTACAAATTTAACAACTTTGGGTCATCACCTTTTCCTTCAGTTTTTGTTGCTCATAGTGATAACTTGAGCAAACTTTGGCATGAGCGATTTGGTCACTTAAATTATCGCTCATTGCAACAACTATGTAAAGACAATATGCTGACTAGTCTTCTGCTGGTATCTTACAAGCATGGTGTTTGTTCCGGTTGTGTACTCAGAAAACATCATCGGGACAGTTTTGACAAACGTGCCTCTTGGCACGCCTCGGTTCCCTTGGAGCTTGTGCATAGTGACTTGTGTGGCCCTCTTCCATCTGCTTCATTTTCTGGTTTCAAATATTTCTTAACTTTCATTGATGAGTACTCCATACGCACTTGGGTTTACTTCCTAAAAATTAAGAGCGAAGTATTTAACATGTTCTTGGCCTACAAGGCCCTTGTTGAAAAACAATATGGTCATCAAATTATTAAGTTAAGATCTGACAATGGAGGAGAATATGTTAACAACAAGTTCACTACTTTTTGCACTGAACAAGGAATCCAACAACAACACACTGTTCCATATACACCACAACAAAATGGTGTTGCTGAAAGGAAGAACCGCACTTTAAAAGAAATGGCTAATTGTATGATCCAATCTAAGGGACTAAGTCTTCAATATTGGGCTGAGGCCATAAATTGTGCAAATTACATAGTTAATTGCACACCCACTAAAGTTTTACAAGGTATAACACCGGAAGAAGCATGGATTAAAATTAAACCAGATGTAAGTCACTTTCGTGTGTTTGGTTGTGAAGCATGGGCTCACATTCCGGATGAAAAATGAAAAGCATTGCAGCCTAAAAGTGAAAAGTGCATATTTGTTGGATATTCTGAAGATGTAAAAGGTTATAGACTTCTTCAGCCACATTCTCATGATATAATCATTAGAAGAGATGTTAAATTTGATGAAAATCTCTTGGCCTGCAAGCCTAACTTGGCTGGTGTGCCATCTTTGGCCTGCGAGCCTGATTCGACAATTATTCCTTCTTCTTCTTCTTCCAACTTCCTTGACAGGTTTCCAACTCCAGTTTCTGATGATGACAGTGAGGATGAAAATCCACCTCCTCCTGCTCATGTTCCTCCAATTGCACCAGGACCAATACTTCCTCGATGGGTCCATTCAACATGTGAAGCAGCTGGTGATCTTGATGGTGATCCTAGTGATCCACATCGAACACGTTCTCAGTTTCAGCAAGACTCTTCCCTTTTGACTCAAGTTTCCTAGAATCATGATCCAGAGACTTTTGCAGAAGCTTCAGGAAATCCATATTGGGATGCAGCTATGGATGAAGAATATTGTTCCTTAATGTCTAACGATACTTGGGATGTTGTTCCTCTTCCAAAAGGAAGAAAACTTGTCAGATGTAAATGGGTCTACAGAACTAAGTATGCATTAGATGGTAGTGTTGAAAGACTTAAGGCAAGGTTAGTTGCCAAAGGTTTTTCCTAAGTTGAAGGGATTGAGTACAATGAAACCTTTTCCCCTGTAGCAAAAATGAACTCCATCGGCCTTGTTCTTTCCCTTGCAGCCTTACATAACTGGGAAGTCTATCAAATGGATGTCAAGTCAGCCTTCTTACATGGTGATTTACATGAGGAAATTTACATGGAACAACCTCCTGTATATGTTCAGAATAAATCTAGCCTTGTTTGTCTCCTTAAGAAATCCTTATATGGCCTTAAGCAAGCTCCTAGAGCTTGGTATGCCAAAATGGATAGATTTCTCTTTGACACTGGTTTTTCTAGATGCCATTCTGACCCTAATGTCTATACCAAGAAAGTAGGAAACCATCTCATCATACTTGTTCTTTATGTTGATGATCTTATCCTTACTAGTAGTGACCCTACCCTTATAACCCATGTGAAATCCAGTCTTAAGCAAAATTTTGAAATGTCAGACTTAGGACATTTGCATTATTTTCTTGGTCTCCAAGTCTTGCAAACCAAAGAAGGAATCTTTCTTTCCCAGTCTAAGTATGCTTGTGACCTTCTTCATCGCTTCCACATGGAAGATTGTAAATCAACCCCTTCTCCCTTCCAGTCTGGAGTCAAACTTTCTACCACTTTTACTTCCCCTGAATTAGATGCCACCTTGTATCGTCAGCTTGTTGGTAGTCTTTTATACTTAACTCATTCCCTTCCTAACCTTTCCTTTGTCGTTGGTCGTATTGCCCGTTACATGCAAACTCCTCATGAAAGTCACTAGAAAGCAGCAAAAATAATACTTCTATATATTCGAGGTACAATTCAGTTTGGGATTCATTACAGTACAGGGAGGAAACCTTTGTTGGTTCATTTCACTGATTCATATTGGGCTGGTGATCCTGATGATCGGAATTCTACTGCAGGTTATGTTTTCAGTCTGGGATCTGGACCTGCCACTTGGGCTTGTAAGAAACAACAAGCTCTTTCTCTTTCTTCAGCAGAAGTAGAATATCGAGCCGCAATTAATGCCAGTCAGGAAGCTTTATGGCCTCGACAGATCCTTTCAGAGTTTGGATTCGAGCAGCAGCAGCCTACTCCACTTTGGTGCGACAATCAAAGTGCCATCAAGCTTGCCAAAGATCCAGTTCTACATCAGCGCAGCAAACACATTGAGCTACACATGCACTTTATTAGAAATCTTGTTCATGATCATGTTATTGAAGTGCTCTATTGTTCTACAGATGATCAAGTTGCTGACATCTTCACCGAGTCTCTTACAGAAGCGAAGTTTTCTAAACTTCGGTCTATTTTAGGAGTTCAGGAATATGTCCTTAAGGGGGGATAGGCTCTAATGCCTCCTTCCTTCTCCTAATAGTGTCACTTTTGTAAATCCTTCAATCCTATCCCAAGTTGTTCTTAAGGGGGGATGTTAGGATATTTAGACACTTAGGAGTTAGTTAAGATCAACTTGTGTAATATATCCATTAGGTAAAAGTGTGTTTCTTTAGTATGCATTAGTATGCATTTGTAAATATTCTAATCCGACGGTCACGATATGTTCTAGACATAGAGTGATCCGACGGTTCTACTTCTCTTAAATCATACTTACCATTGATCCGTGGCTTAACACCCGATTGGTCTATGATCTCTATTTAAAGAGCATAGAGGATCCTTGGCTAGTTGATCGATTATGAGAAGCTCATGTAAATTTCTTTCTTTTGCATAATAAATTGCTCCAAGTAGCTATTTGGCTGGGGCTGTGGACTGTTTCCCTCTCGAGGGTTTTAACCACCTGACAAACATTGGTGTATTGATCTGTGATCTGTTTGTGTGAAGCGGTTGTTCTTGGTGTTCGGTCCTTTGGGAGTACCCTGTGTACCCTAACAATTAATTATGCTTCTTTAACTGTTCTCTTTTAGCCTCGGGTGGGGTTTAGTTGGCTCCTGGTATCACTGTGTTATGCCTCCTAAGTTTCCAGTTAGATATTTAACTCATATAGGCTGCAAGGTTTTGTTTCTAGTGGGGTCTTGGCCTTGAGCTCCTCACTAGAAGCAAGTACAATAAACATGTGTAATTACAAAATAATCCAGGGTAAGTGAGAGGGTTGTTATATCCTCTCCCCCTTAAAGTAACACCGTCCTTGGTGTTCCTGTATTTTAACCAATTCCCTTCTTCTACCCCATCATCTTTTCTTGTTTCGTCTTTCTACTCTAATCTCGTGAGATATTTCCATATCTTCTCAAGTCGCTATCATTCAGGACCTGTAGTTTCTTGCAACAAGATCGGGTCTAGCCCAAATTTTATTCAGTAATTAATGTCCAAATTATAATTGAACTTAAACATAAGCCATGGATCCTTTTGCATTATAACAAATTGAAGTTTATGGAACATCTTCTAGTTTTTTTTTTAATTTATTGGTATCTTAATACCCAATTATTCTTCCATAATGTAATTGATTCATCAATAAAACATGATTACCCAACTTTTGGGAGGACTCCAATCTTTGGATAATTGAATGGTCTTAAACTTGAGTTACTCCTTTCTTCACGTTTACACATTAAGACATATAACTATCTAATTACTTGGAAAATATATTAACATGTCTTTCGTTTTGTTATTTTTCAAACTCTCCCTTGAGTTCTTTTACCAATTCTCTTGTGGACTTACGATTATTTTCGAGGTTACTCTCTCTTTGACCGCTAGTCAAAATTTTTCTCCTCAGTGGCATCAAACAATGTCCTTTCTTCCAGATGTCGAGTTTTTCCTAGGTCTTGATATCGATATCATAACTCTTCCATGGTTCCCCTCAAGCCTCCTCACTTGAGTTCAGTAATTTCCTTTTCTACCCAGCCCCCTGCTGGAGTCGAGGAAAGTAAGGTAGAGTTAGATCATCAATTTCCCTTCCACTTCATATGCCTGACACCAATGTGCTCACATGACAATCATTTTCCTAACACCATTGTGCTCTCGTAGTATGTATGCCTAACACCAATGTTCTCACACGACAATCACTTTCCTAACACCATTGTGCTCTTGCAGCATGTATTTTTCCTCATTTGTTTTTTAATGTTAAGTATATCCTTTGAATATTTGTGACACACATTCTTTAGCGCTTAACGTGACTTCATTGTCATTGTCCTGATTTGTGAAATTGGCTTCATGGTATTTATAATTAGCATCTATCGATAAGCAATAGTTTTCATCCATTTAATCAACATTTCCTAAGCCGTAGTGGTGGTACCCTTACCATCATTCATGGCCCATACATCACTTACCTTTGAGTGTTTGAGATCACTTATTTACAAGTGGATTTAAAATCCATGTCTTACGTTGATCATGAAAATGGTCAAAATCATAGTAAATCCCTGCAATGTCGGTACATAACATCATAAATTCACAGTTAATCATTGGTTCATAAAAACCTCGATCTCCAACAAAAAGATAAAAGTAAAGCATCACTTATTCTTTAGTGGTTTAACTCTACTTCTTAAGCCCGTGAATATTTTTACTAATAGTCAACTTAGATTGATAGTGTTCCTTGCATAATCCTGCAATGTTAGCATATAGCATACAACAATCATCAACTTATCATTTTCAAATATAAATATCTTTAGGCATCCCTACTCATCTATATTTGGATAATTTTGAGTGAAGGAACATTCCAACTTTAAACAATATTTATGAGTGGCAAGATAGGGACATAGAAATTCCAATTGGTATATAGTGTTTTTAGAGGCAACAATATACTTCTCAATGGAGCCATTGTACTTTTAACAAGCATAGCAGAGCAAGATGCAAGTACATAGGAGTCAAAAATATTATAAGAAGACAAAAAATGAATAGTGTTCATTAAGGGTAACCGCAGGTTCTAGCACATTATTTCCCGAGTTCAGTGTACTATTTCCACAGGAACATTCAGCGTTGGTACAACACACTTTATCCAATGTGGTGGAATGTACCACAATTCATCATATTAGATATGAATCATCCCTAAGGTGGTATTAACCTAAACATAACTCATAACTATTTATTGATATGAATGATTTTTCATGGCGCTTAGGTGAACATAACAAGATACCTTTAAAGTACCATTTTTCTGTGGAGATAAGAAAATAAGATGGTGCACCTCCAAACTTACTAATTTGGTCATGCAAACTTACAATACAGATGAAACATCAGAACTGATAACTGGTCATAATGTGAATGAATAGAAACTAGGCATTCTAAACTCCATTTTCCCTCAATTTGACACAACAATAGAATGCTTGAAAACACCAAATATGAAAACTAAGACAAAACAATTTTTTTTGGTTTTTGTTCTTTACAGACAAGAAAATATTTGCAATCTACTATCATAAACATCAAACTACCCATGACAAGTGCTATATATTTACCCATAACAACTGTGAATGTTTGTGAAAAATAATGATAATAGGTTTCCTTACAAGCATTGCTTTCATAACTAAGGGATATACATTGATCCTCATACTCAATGTACTTGTGCAGTTGCAAGCCATAAGAGAAAAAGTATGCCAAGAATCAAAACTTGATTCCAAACGAAGAACGCTTACCTGCAAATCTGAGCACCATAACAAACCCCAAGACACTCAATCCCATAGACTGGAATACACCCCGTGGATGTCTCCACTGTACATAGAAAAAGCGATTTAAAAGATCCCAACATCCCAGCCTTCCACCATCAATATTGGGAATTAACCACAGTCAAGTTCATTGAAACATGGGTCAAAGAAAGTGTGGAAGAATGTGATTGTGCAGGTCACAGATTTCTCAAAATCATGAATGTATCGATATCATTCAAGACAGAATCTAAATAGAAATTTCATGAGCCTCGTATCATTATCTTTTGACTCACAAATTACCCTACAGTATTCCATAATAAGCTTAAGCACTACAAGGAGTTGTATACTTGATAATTTTGAAATTTTCTGAAATGAAGTATGTACATTGAGCTTATAACAGGAACCAATTTTTATACCATGAAGAATTCTTAAGTTCTAAATTGCAAGGGCATAATAAAAATTCAATAGGGAAGATTATAACTGTATATTTCCTTGCCACTCTATTGAGTGCAATATCTCCTTTATATTCTCAACTTCCTTATGAGGTAATCATGGCTCAACACCATTGACTGTACACTGTCAACTTTTAAACCATACTCGAGAAAGTATTCATTTATGCAAGTTTAAACAAAAATTTATTGGCCAATCCTTGCCAATAACCTGTGGATTATAACAGACAAGCTATGATACCAGACATGTCTATATGGGCCATCAAGTCATGAGTAACATACCTTCCCATGTTATTTCTTTTTATCCTTTTAGTTACCTCCTCCAATCCTTGATGGCCTGCTCAGACAACTTAGTTTCCCCGTCTGTCATTTCCCTGCATCCATAAAAACAAACATTTTATTGATAAGTATTCATGCTTTTTAACTTCATGTTGAGCCCAATTAGGCCCTAGTGCTGTCACTAATGCTCTGATACCATATGTAACATACCCATATAAGCTTAACAAAAGGAGGTTCCTTTTGTAAAAAGTGTTTCCTCTCTTGAGCAATCATCTTTGAAAAATTGTGAAGCAGCATATAACCACCAAAACATAGGTAATTCAGTCACCCAAATAACGAGTCAATAGTATGAAAGACAATCATTGCAATCCTTCCTAAACTAAAATTTATATAATACTTAACAAGTAAGGAAGGAACCTTAGGAATGGTTCTGACTTCTACTCCGCATGTATGAGTTGTTTAACATATATTAAATTCATCAAAATAAACAATCATCACATCATTAGACCATCTACATATCATATTCCTTGAAATGAGCTTTTTTTGTTTAGAGTACTAAGAAGTAACCCTTCTACTATTTACATGATCATCAAGAGAGTGCATAACCTCTCCAATACTACAAATATTCCTAAGAAAACAACTGCGACCTTCATTACAAACAACCCATTATCATATTCAGTCTTGCTTTCAAGATGAATCTACAGCGTTGTTACTTATTTGTGACACATGCATTTATATAAATCCATTTATGTATTTACATCTGATATTAATCTTACTCATCCTTTAGGGAAGATAAATAAAAGGAGTACACTAATTCCATCTTAGAAGCAATTACTGTAGACTTAAAGTTTAAAGGGCATTTCCTTTCATTGTAACCCTATCAACTTAAAGGACTATCCATTTTCTAGTTCTAACTAGATGGAGCATGAGGGGTACACTTTCATTTGTTTCAATGCCATGTCTTTACCATCTTCAATCAACAATACATTAATCATGTTGATAACGATATTTTAAAGTGATCCCCATAACTATTGTTCATGACTTTAAGAGGTGTGGTCCACAACATTTCATCACCATAGTGCTTTAATCAGTATTAGTGTGTGGAATAATCATTATGATAGCTTTCCTTGATCACCCTTCATACAGTAATAAATCAATTAATAAGGTCGCAGAACCTCAAGTACACAATACAATACAAGGAAATGAAAACATAAAGACATAAAACAAGAGAGATGCCAATGTACGTGGTTCACCCAATCCATGGGTTATGTCCACCAAACTGTCATGCTATGTAATTTTTAATCAAAATAATTGGTTACAACCACAACAAATTTTTTGCTCGACTTCTTATCAAAGAAGCTACAAAAAGTGTACAGCTCAATAACACTTGGACTTATGAGGCCTATAAAAGAAAGATATTCTTATAACAAAATGGAAAAATCTTTGTGGAGAGGGCACACACAGATTCACATGTTATTACGTATTCTAGAATCCTACTCTCAATCCTACATAGATATCCTAATCCATACCTTAACAAGGCATAACAAAAGAAAGACTCTTCACTAAGTTTTCATAACTCTAGGAAGAACTTGGTTTTCACATATCCCTAAATAAGGGAGAGGGATTTTCTTTTAGGAATACTTGTAATGATTTCCCTTAGAGCTCAATTTTTCAGTCGAAGTATAAATATGCTAATATTAAGAGGTGCCTTCTAATAAACACAAAAATCACATTATACATAGAAACATGATCGGAATACCCCATTTTTAAAAATGCGTACCAAGTCTGGATACCTCGGATCTTAACACTTATCAATCATAAGCCAAATCCACCATAAAATAACAAAAGGGGCATAGTCTAAACCATTCTAGGATATGAAATTTTTCTTTCCTACCCCAAATGTACTGGAAAGAGAGACGTATACACAATTCTCAATCCCTAGGATCTAGTGTTGGATCCTTCATATGCAAGATCAAAAGTGATCCCAATCAATGCCAGTGACCCTTGATGCGATTTCATGGAACCAACATCGTCCCTTATCTCATATCTGTAAGATGACTGATCCCCATATCAAAATATTCTTATAAAACAAGAGATTAACAGAGATGCCATTTGCATGTTTCACTAAGGGTGAAGGGAACTATTTGGATAGGAGAGAGTCCCATGTTATCCCGGACATACAATCAAAACTTAAGGATCTAATTTTAAGTGAGCTCGCAAGGTTTAAAACGGCAGATAATGAGATTGCAATGGTAGATAATGAGATTGCAATGTATGTAGACATGCCCTTATATATCTTGATCCGTTTACAAGATGACCTTGCAGACTTTCGAGCCGAATCCGTAGGTCAAACCGTAAGAACAGAAATGAGATGTGTATCAATTCAAAGCCTAACAACTTTAGAATCGCAGAAATTTAGCGTTATAACTCATATACATACTCAGACCCGGTAGATCGTTATCCCCCCGAAGTATATCATTTTTTATCTGGTTACAAGGATGATATCAAACGCATGCATTGGTTCAGATCATATCGATTATAGACATTTGGGTTATAACATATATATATATATATATATATATATATACTCAGTCCAAGCAGATCGCCATCTACGAAGTATATGTTCTGGGATCTTGTTTACACGGATGATATTGAACGCATGCATTAAAGCTGAAGCCGCAATAAAAAAAACGCATGCATCAAAGATGGAATTAATAGCATATCGAATTTAGACACCGATCGTGGACATAAGGCTAGACAAAATGCCTGCATAGCCAGACCCCTATAAATCGTTGTCTACGATGTATTTATTTAGGACCTGAAATCGCATACCTTGAATGTGAAAATATGGAAATCAAATCCTACCATGCAAGTTATTTGGATGTGACTCGCACCCCAATCGGCAGTAATCAATCTAAGCTTCCTCGATCCCCAAAAAATCCTTCACCGCAGGTAGGGAGAGGTCACATTTCTCATAGGTGTATTATTTCATACATTCAGAAAACCACATATACTACTCCTCAAGTGAGCGAACTTCTCCAAACATATGAAATCCCTCTTATGAGAAGCACAGCTGGTTATTTTCTTTAGCTCCGCATGCCATTCACCCCTTCCAAGGAATTTCGTAATCTATTTATAAAAAAAGGAGTGATGGATTTCTTTTTCCTAGGGTGCGCCAAGATTCCTATGAATGATGGCAGAAATTCTTCCACCATTCTTGCTGAGGAAAGCCTCCTTAAATTTCGTGGTCGAGTACTTACCATAACTATTTTATTGGTTGGGTTAACTACAACCGTAGTTCTTCTCTATATATAACAACACCACTATGGAATGTGCCATAATGGCACACCTACATGTAATTTTATTTATTATACCTACCTACCTACCTAGGCATTTCCCATTGCCCTTTAATATGCATGTACATATAATTAAATTAATATGTTAATCATATGTATGAAAACTATAATATAAGTCTTAATGCATTATTTTAGGTAGATGGTATATCACCATTATTAGATTAGTTATTATTAGATTAGTTATGATCATGGTGATAAATATTTTAAGGAGGCTATGACCTATAGCCCTTTGATAATTAACCCTTTAGGTTGCTTTTATCCCTTCCTTAAATATTTTAACTTTACTCAAGTGTTTTATGTCGCTTAAAAAGGAAAATGATTGCAATTTCCTCCATCACGACTTAATCATAATAGGATTAAGTACTAAACTATAGAGTCTTAGTTGAGGTAATTTTTAGCAAAGTAGGAGTCTATTATAGGGTCGGACCTTGTCTCTAACCCTCACATAACCCAACGATACATACCAATACGGTATTAATTATGGTTCTTTGGTGGATCGCTTTTAGCCCCGGGTGGGGTTTAGTTGGCCCCTGGTCTCACTGTGTTATGCCTCCTAAGTTTCCACTTAGATATTTAACTCATATAGGCTGCAAGGTTTTGTTTCTGGTGGGGCCTTGGCCTTGAGCTCCTCACGAGAAGAAAGTACAATAAACTTTTGTAATTACAAAATAATTCACGTTAAGTGAGAGGGTTGTTACAAGTAGATAGATGGCTTAGGTCTACTAGGTTAGGCAACTCTAAACATCCTTACATGTTGGATTTCCCTTGTATAGCGTGGTATCTCTTCAGTACTTTGATGAGAATACAGAAATTCAAAATTTCATTTAATCACTTATAAATAAGTATGATGATGATCAATATTTTTCTCGAGCCATTTTCACTCGGAAGTTATTAAATTCTTTGCAGTAACCCTTGGAGTTTACCAGATCCCATACTCAACGCCTATAGCAGGGAGTTACAAACATAGTGCAATTCCAGAGCATTCGCTCAACACAAAATGCTAGGATGTACTTGTAGGATACACCTAGGGATACAATGGCCAAATATCCTATGCTCCAGAGCTTATGCTCAACATCAACATGGAATTCTCTAGAGCTTATGCCCAACCTTTCCAATTATATTTTCATGTGTTCCATAGCTTTATGCTCAACACAAATGTAAGTACTTATGTGCTCCAGAGCCTCCCGCTCAACACAAAACATCTCATCGATCATGTGCTTCAGGGTCCATGCCCAACACAAACATTTCATCAATCATGTGCTTCAGGGTCCATGCCCAACACAAAACATATATATACATATATATCATGAACAATTGGCTTACAACCAATATACAAAACAAATCATCATGTTCATATGCAGTGGGGTCTTCGACCCAAAAATAAAACATCAATATAATCATCATGATAAATAGGCTCATGCCTATAAATGGTAGGTCCAAAATTGAGGACATTACATAGTACCCTTCAAAATTTCTGACATATCTGCTTAATTATTTGACTCCCTTCCGAAGCTCCACGAGAAAGATTCGATGATATTTAATCTGGGACAAGGACCACCCGAAATAAAACTCTTAATTTGTGAAAACAATTTTTTTTTGAAATTTCTTTTAAAAATAATAATATATAACTTTAACTAATTTCAAAGGACTAGTTTAAATATCGGAATTACACTATACATTAAAAAAAAAACATGATTTTTTATTAAAGCATGTCAAATGTTTTAGCTTGCATGTTGTAACATGAAAACCATAAAGGGCCCTATCACAAAGTTGAGGGACCTTTTATATGCAATCATATATTTAAAAAACTTTTTCTAGTTTTTTAAAACAGAAACACGTAAGAATTTATTATATCTAGCAATGTACATGCTCGGTGAAGGCCACGTAGGATAGAAAAAGGATAAGTTAAGAAATGTGTACGCTTTTGTTTTAGACAAAACATGTACATGATGCATAGATAAACAAAACGTACAAGACTTATATAACATGTTATGTTTCCCAATTCGTCCTTCATTCCTCATTTCCTCCATTATAGAGCAAACATCCAGCTTTTGGGAATCCAATTGGTCAAATCGCGAATGCGCTTAGGGAGCATAGAAGGACCATCTTCCACCAAAGGAAACCATCTCCTCCATCTCAGGAAATTTCATCAAAAAAATTCCTTGTAAATTATCTAATTTCATTCTTTTGCTTTCCCTAAGAAAATTTAAACACTAATTTATGAACTAAAAAAAATCCCAATACTCATAAAATTTAAATAATTTTCACTCTACATATATATTGATGAGCATCCTTGTGAATCCAAACCGATATAAACAATTATGCAAAGTTTCTCATGTATATAGAAAGGGTGCATATAACTAAAAAAACATCAAGTGGAATCCATATCTACCCCAAAATAAATAAACAAAGAGGAAAAATGGCCTATAGAGTCCAAATAACTTCATGCTATAACAAATAATTGCATATTAAAATCGTTGCTTATATTGGGATTTTATTTATCAATATCACTGTGTGGTCCATCCTCTAGGATCTAGACCTTTCCTCTATCCAAAATCTTAAAGTTGGTCCTCCATGGATATCAGTCAACACCACATAGTTTTGATGAAACTTCGTAATCCAAGTGTTAAAAAAGGTAGAGAAGGTTCCCATACTTAATAAATGATTTGACTTGAGTGAATGGTACATTTTTGTTAAGTCCATTATGAATGAATTCAACAATACGCACCATCAACATCATGGTACATATGGAGGTTGATGTGCTTAATTACATGCCAATCCCATATCCTCATACGTGATAGAATCCATTGAAAACCTTGCAATCCTAAAATATTTAAAACTATAAGGTCTGTTGAATTCTAGATGGGATCTAAAATTCTAATTTTTGCATATGAAGCCCAACGAGGTTTGAACCAATCTCAAGCATCCTCTCCTAACATCAGGAATCAAACACGTTGAATCCTTCATACAACTTTCTCTCACATGTAACAATGCCTTCCATGCATGGATCTTGAGGGTTTTAAAGAAAATTCTCAAAAACCATGTTAGATTTAAAATAAAGTAAATATAAATTTATGACATACACACATAGGACATTTAACACATCTAGAAATTTAAATTAATATACACATATACAACATAAATTTAAGATGGAAAAATATTATGTTGATTAGTTAGTTAAATCATTCAATTTGAAATTTGAAATTATAAATAGTTTAACGTTGTTATTTGTTGTACACTAGTTTTCCTTTTTTCATTTCTTAAAGATGTCATTATACCATATGTATTTTTCAAAATTATGATTTATTTAATTTTATTTTATTTATGACTACATTGGATGCTATGGATCCAAATGCAAAGATTTTGAGAGAGATTTGCCACTTGATAGACATTGGTGCCACATGGAGGGGTGGAAACTAACGTTGTTACTCCCTAGCACAATCATTGGATGCCATTATGGAAACCATTATATCACTCTATTGGCACTATGTATGACAACCATCATATCGTAGAAAGAAAGTAAAAGGAAATAATATGCATGAAATGGCTTGAGTTATAATGAATTGAAAATTATAAACATCAAAAAAGTACACATGCTTTCATAATTTAGAGAGCACGGAATGGATGACATTCCAAGAACCAAAATGTCACACATTTCCATTTAGTGGTGCATATATACACCATTCCAATAGAATTATATGGATCAATGGATCAATGGTACATGGCTTTGGATATTCCACCACACGAAAAAAAAGGAACTTACACTATACTTCCTATGAAAGATGTATGCTAAGTTTGTGCTAGGAAAAAACGTTAACTATGTTCATATCTTACAGTTCAAGGGAATTGGTTTTGGGATTTCCTAAAACCACATAGACAAGTTGAAATTGGAGAAGTTAAACTTGACCAATTTACTTCGACAAGTTTTTACTGTGACTGACAAGTTTTCAATAGACTACTTTTGGTCAATATACTTATATGGATTTTGACCTGACCCTTTTACCTCGATAATACTAACTCGACTTCGACCGGATTAACTCACTTCGATAGGTTTTAGTTCGACACACTTTTGATTCTGACCAACTCCCACTTCGACTTGACCACGTTTCCTAGATTTTTTATAAAAGAGATTTCTTATCCTAAAGACTTAAAATATGAAAAACACTTTTCACCCGCCGCTAACTTGGGGTAAACCTTGACACGACTATGTTGCAACAAACTCACAATATCATATAACCAAATATTAAGTAAGACTTGTGTTGATCACTCTGTCCTAAAAACTCAAACTTTTATAGGGTGAAATATTTATGGATTCTTTGTGTCTTTCACTAAAAGGTAAATCTAAAGAACATTTACTTAAGTAATTTTTGAGAGAATATTTGGCTAAATAAAACATGCATTCAACCATAACAATGGATTTATAAACCTTGTAGAGATATAACAAGGAATTATTGTCGCAAATACTAACTTGGAAATTTAAAAGGATGTTTCACCTTTTCTTTCGACACTTTCTAACACAGAGAGTCTTGAGCTTCGAACTCTCCACATAGTTTTTCTCTCTTCTCCACTTTTCAAAATTCTCTCTATTCTCTCTTCGATTTATAATCTTCTTCTTCTATATATATGCAGACCAAAAAATTGCTTCTCCGCTATCTACCTAAAAATTTATCTTCAGAAATTTAATTTGACTTGTTTATATATGAGAGACACGAACACTTCATTATGTTAGAAAGACTGACAGAAACAGATCTGCTATAGAACTTGACAGAGTTGGATGAGAGGAGATAAGGGTCTACAATTAATTAATATTTCCAACATTATATTCTTATATACATATGTAATTAGATTTATATTGAAATTATTTTAAGGTCAATTTATGTTATAGATTATTCTAAGGTCAATGTCTCTTATTACATCGATATGCATATACATATTAGAATTTTAGGGTGGAATACCATTTATGCTTTTTCATCTACGAATGAGAATGAGACAAATGTACTGTCCATATTGATCCTATGGGTGTCCTCCAAAGTAAACGAGAATAAGACAAGTGTACTGTCTAGATTGATTCTATGGGTGTCGTCTAAAACAAAATTAATTATTAATAATTTTAGAAAAATAAAAAATAGCTCAGTTAACATGTGATAAGTACAGTTACTGATAGTTGTAAAAATTAAAATTAATTATCAACTATTCAATTATTAGATACAACTACGAGCTTAACTCCATTGATTATTAGACACAACTATTATGTTAACTCCAATGAATCTAGAACTATTAGCTTCACTTCAAATCTAATCACAGTTATATTGGATAACTATTAGCTTATCTATTAGATACAACTATTAGCTTAACTCCAATGATTCTACAACTATTGGCTTAACTTCAACTCTAATCACTGAAAGCTTAGTCCAACTGCATTTGGCATCTAGGAGTCTAGCTAATGTGTAGTCATGTAAGAGTCAAACTCCTAATACAATCATAGAAATCATAATAAACTCCTCCAAACTACTAATAAACTCTTGCGTCTCGTAGTTAGGCATCTAGCTAATTACTTTGATAGGCGTTTATATCTTAGAATTTTGGGGTAGACTATCATCTATGATTTTTCATCTATGGATGAGAATGAGACAAGTGTACTGTCCAGATTGATTATATGGGCGTCGTCCAAAATTCATAATTAATAAAAAAAATGTGCGCTCGTACGAAGTTGGTTCCACTTTTTGGTGCCACTTAGGAAATCAGAAACGCACTTCCGAAGTGTAAATCAAGAACGCATATGCGTTATTGATGGTACGTTCGGAATAACCCGAGCCCAAACACAAGGCTAAGGTTCGTGGAAATATATATCGCATATCCGATATATCGCATTCACGTTTTCTAATTTTAAATATCGCATATGCGATATATCGCATATGCGATATGTAAATTTACAAAACGCATATGCGTTATATCGCATATGCGATATGTAAATTTACAAAACGCATATGCGATATATCACATATGCGATATGTAAATTTACAAAACGCATATGCGATATATCGCATATGCGATGTATTTTTCAATGAAAATGTGTTTTAAATTTACATTGTGATCTATTTTTTTGTGATCTCTATTTACATTGTGATCTATTATCTTGTGATCTATTATTTACATTGTGATCTATTTACATTGTGATCTATTATTTACGTTGTGATCTATTTACATTGTGATCTATTATCTTGTGATCTAATTTTTTTTTGATCCATGGAAATATACACTTATCTAGTTTTGTATGCATATTATGCATAAACATACATGCACATATACATAATAAAACATACATGCACATATACACTTATAATGAGGGTGACGAACGTGATGGTGATGACCATGATAATGATGTTGACTGTGATGACCATGATGATGATGATGACCATGATGACGATGACCATGATGATGATGATGACCATGATGACCATGATGATGATGATGATGATGACCATGATGATGACCATGGTGACGATGACCATGATGATGATGATGACCATGGTGATAATGATGATGATGATGATGACCATGATGATGGTGATGAGGATGAGGGTGATGAGCGATGATGCTTGTGAGGGTGATGAGGATGAGGATTATGAGGGTGATGAGAATGATGATGAACATGATGATGACCATGATGACGATGACCATGATGACCATGATGACCATGATGATGATGATGACCATGATGACGATGACCATGATGATGATGATGACCATGA
>LPNX010480957.1:5407-15670 GCA_001517045.1 Pseudotsuga menziesii
CGAAGGCAATTTTGAAGGAGACTTAGTTTAGGATGAATTATATGTTTATATAGATTTTGATTAAAAATTTTGGTGGGAAAGACATTAAAGTTTGTAGTTGGAGTCTCATTAATGTTTGAATTCACTCCCGGGCTTTAGTTTTAAAGGACCTCGACCGAGCTAATACCTCGGTCGAGGTATTAACAAGACCTCGACCGAGCTAATACCTCGGTCGAGGTATTAACAAGACCTCGACTGAGGGTTTGTTAAACCCTCGGTCGAGGTTTTGCTAATACCTCGACCCAGGTATTTAAATACCTCGGTCGAGGTTCATACCTCGGTCGAGGGCTCAAAAAAACAGACTTAGCCCACATTCAAGCAAATGGAAAATTTCCTGTGCCTTGTAGAGGTGTAAACCCTGCCATTCCTAGCACATAACTGAGCGGAGTTGATACCGATAGATTCACCAACGAATCTTCTATCCATTGACGTATCATACACGCATTTTGGCATTCATATGATATTTATTTTTTAATTACTTCTAAAACTTATACTTAGAAAACCACACTGCAACTTTGAAGCAGCTCAAAGAAAAATCCGTAAAATTAAAAATACATAGCCAAAAAATTCTTAAAAATGCTCACATCACATATCGACGTGTCCTCTTCAAAAGGGTATCTTTGGTTTTTCAATTTTTGAAAAAATAGAAAAAATTCCTTTACGTGGACAAATATGTGTTTAAAACGATGCTGAAATCGAATGTGGTCACTTTCGAAAAATAATAAATAATTGTATAATGCGAAAAAAATTAACAAAAAAATATGCACATCACACTGCATTTTATTTAGATCATGCTCATATATTTATTTTTTTAAAATTATTAATGCAAGATTAAATTACTCTACGTGGACACGAGCCACTTATTAGCTTCTTCAATTTTTTAAGGTCACACAGTTCATTAAATGAAAAAATTCACACATTAAATGACATCGGAATATTTTAAAAAAAATATCACTATGAAGCCAACATAATATTCTACAATTTGTTTTATTACTGCAAGTCAAAATTCACATGGCATATATGCGTTTTGAGGGCTTCTATCTAGCACATGAGTAAAAAATCAGGTTTTCATCGCCAAATTTGGCCAAAAAGTGTTACCCATCTTCATGGAATCACCCATATCTTATGAAAATTGATGAAATCAGCTAATAAACCTAAATGTAACACCTCTAACTATAAAATAATATGGGCTAGCAAAGATCTTTATTTTGATAGTAAGATGACTCCATACAAAGGCCATTAATGACAAGATGTTTCTTTTCAAATCTCTATGAATATTTGGACTATAATACACTCAAAAGTGTACTAACCTTTACAAAAATACAAATTAATATCAAAATGAAATAGAAAATGAGATGATCAAGAAAGACTTGGCATTGAATGAATCAATAAAATTTGAAGAACGGCGATTGATCTTTGCATAATAAATCGTATATTAGAACCAGATCAATTGAGTGACTAATACACTGATGGTTATACAAATGAACAAACTACCTCATAAAATAGAATTAGATCCATGATCTCAACTTTCTCACTCACCCCGCACCCTTGCCTCCTAGTAATAAAGCACCCAATTTTTCCAATCCAAGCAAGTCGTCTCCTCCACCCTTAGGATTTTTCAAATTAATCTTTGATGGGGGCTCTAAGGGAAACCATGGACCGGTTTGTTATGGCAGTGTCCTATGAAATGATGAAGGAAATATTCTTATAATATTCCATGGTTCCATGGGCCTAAGACTAATAATTCCGTAGAATTTCCTGGTCTAATTGTTGGCATAAGGGTTGGTGCACAAACATAGAATCCTTTAAAGATACTTTATCTACCACATAAAACCGAAAAAACATAGAGTTTCTAACTTCAAGAGACAATTAGAAGTACCACAACAACTAATTTCAAGAGACAATTAGAAGTACCACAACAACTAATTTCAAGATGAAGTAAATATAAAGAAGATAAGAATATTTTTTTTAATAAGCAGGAACACGTTAGATTACTTATGATACAAAAATGATATTACATTCAAGATTGTCTAGTTGGGAGATCCACGCTTGACCAGGTTGTTCTCCAAAGGATTCAATCAATAATCTTCACTAATTCCCAAACCCGTGCCTTCCCTTGTTAACAGTGTATCAAAACCATCCCACAGAGTTACATATTCCAAAACAACAGCATTCCTATGACAACTGGCCCGGTAGCCTACAATCCCTTGTCTATAGAGAGACTAACAATGAGTATTACAGACATCCTCCGAGACCCCTTCCCAATCTCAACTGAAAATATGACAGACATAAACATACGAAACTGTTTCCGACATACAAATAATTGAACATAAACAAGGTGTATCCAAAGCTTCAAAATGCAAAATATAGAACCTCGATAAGACCAAAATTTCCAGTCTTCCCATAACCCTCACTGTGGAGGGGGGTTGTTTGAAGCTCAAGGATGCACTTCCTTGGCTGGCTTCTCTTGTAGATCCAAAAATTCTCCCGCTATCAAGTCTAGAAGGTGAAAGCTTGCACCAATTTCCTGCTGCACCCTCCAAATCATAGTTAATGCTTCCCTTATTCCATGTGCCAATTGCGCCTTGGCTTGCATATCACACGCAAGAAGAATGCACACCGCCCATAAAGGATTGGCTACCAGGAGCCTCCCTTGGTGTATCCCATAATCTCGGAGCAGTTCAATTTCTTTCGCTTCAATCTGGGCTTCAACCATCGTCAAGGTCTCGACCATATATTGCGCTCCCTAATTAAACATTAGAGGGACAGGATTATCATCACCGTGCGGGGAATTAGCAGAAGAGCTAGTCGGAGTCATATTTCCCCCATCAATACTAACTCTCTCCCCCTTACACATTTGAACTCGCCATTGTTGAACCATGATCTCACAGGGCGAATGCTTACTGGAGGTGGACATATAACTACAATTAATTTCCATCTTGAACAGGATGATGCATTCTCCTTCCCTGAGTGAATTTATAGCCATGCCATTCTTGTGGGTGATGTATCCTGTCATCATCCCTCCTGGCTAATGTTTCCATTTCGTACCCTTCAAAGCGTTGGCCTTACAGACCCAGAGCCCATTATTCTTTTCCATATCCATCTTACTGTGCAGAAGATCAACAGTCATTTCCCCCATTGATGTTTGCCTCGTACGAGTTTCTTTGCTTTTATCATCCCAAGAGAAGCAATTCGAGATTACCCCATCGGTATGCTTGAAGGGACAATTCCCACGCCCCATTTTGTACTTGTCAACCTCCAAGAGATGCATCCTTATTTATGGTGGTCAGTCCTCAGATCATGCCTATGTGCCACCTTCTGTCTCAAGTTGCTTCGTACACTTACCACTCGTCCTAACCATACCATCCTCATACTTGAAGTTAAATCCAAGTGTTGTAGTTATCACCTCACATCCTTCCATGCTTGCCACAGATAAGGGGGAGAATCATCATCAATCCCAAGCACGTGTCTTACTTGAGTCGGCCTGGCCATGACGCGAGAAACGCGCATGTGGAGGGATTTGTCAGATGGCTGATTTGATGCGGAGGATTGCATACTCCTGGCCTTCATCGAGCATGATAGATATGCAACTATCGTGGGGGATCACCATCCGTCCTGCCCATATCCTCCTCCACCAACTCTTGATAGCGTTGCCAGATCGTGCGTTCCTTTTTGTCATTGATCACTTCTGCATGGAAGGGATTGTTCTTTCCAACCCCTTCATTGGCCAAAACGTCCGCCACCTTATGACCAGTTTTTTTGACATGTGTGAAATGGAGCATTGGTGTTCCCATTAATATCCTTCTGAGCTCTATTATCCAACCTTCCTATCTCCAATTTTCGGAGACTTGGTTAATGGATGCACCATTTTGAAGTCTTCGGGCAATATTAATGATTACCTGGGAGTATCCTTCCATGATTAAAGGAGTTTGTTGTTGTTGCAAGGCCCATGATAGTCCATTGATGATCCCTTCGATCTTCGTTAGATTATTGGTTCTAGTGCCAATGTTACCCCAAAAAATGCCGAGAATTATGCCTTTGGATTTCCTAATGATGCCTCCAAAACCAGAAGGTCTCGGATTTCCTTTTGCAGCTCCATCAAAGTTGATTTTGAAAGAACCATCTGATGGGCACTTCCAAAAATCAGAGCTGCGTGGGGGATTGATCATTGTTTTGGGACGCGAATTGTTCACAGGTAACTCAAATATCCCCAATTCATAGAGGATTTGTCTTTCAATTGCCTCTACTGTGAAATATTCCTAGGTCCAAAGGGTTAAAGTTATGGTTTCTTTTAAGTGTGCTTCATTTAGCGCCCAGATTTCCTCAACCCGTCTCTTTTTATTTTCAAAGATTCTCAGGTTTCGTGCTTTCCATATTTCCCAAACTGAGAATCCCAGGAGCAACTCCCATACTCTGATCACGATTTTGTTTTTGAATTCATTCTTTGACCATTCTTCAATTTTTAAATCCGGTCATCCTTTATGTTTGTGGTTTCTTTTTAACCATTAATGCACCTCTTTCCCATATGGTTTCCATTGTTGGACACTCATCGAGTAGGTGGTTTTTGTTTTCATTACTTGTTTCGCAAAGGCAGAACCTTGAAGGACCCATGACCTCCCTTTCCTTAATATTGTCCCATGTGAGAATGTGTCATTTGAGGAGAATCCAGCTGAAAGATATCACCTTGGTCCACCATCTTCTGCCCCATATTTTCCTCCATTTAACCTCTTTCTCCATTATGTACATTTCAATAAGCATCTCTATAGCTTCCTTAATATTGAAGTTTCTCAGGTTGGTATACCCCCATCTGAGCTTGTCCGGTCCATCGATCTTGGGAATTCTCCTGGAGCATAGTTCATTGTAAAAATATTCCATGTTCTCCTCTGGAACCAGAGCTTGCCACCATTCCTTCACTTTCCAGGTTCTAAAGAGTTGATATGGGGAGCCATAACCCCAAAATTCCACCACCTTTTTCATTGAACTATTCTGAAGATGGTAGATTAGCATTGATACGTCATCCCTACTATATATGCAAGGATTTTGATTCTAGGCATCACTAGCAAATAGCACAGTCCTTCCATCTCTGACCTCCAAGAAGTTATGGCTTTGAATGAGGCTTTGAATTTCTTGAGTTGATTTCCAAATGCTGGAGCTAGGGACTTTTTCTCTGAATCTAATCAAAATTTATTTAGGCCATTAAGGAGCGTATTTCATGTGCCACAATTTAGTCCAAGGTTCCTCTTTGTGGGTTATCAATATCCACCATATTTTGGCTCCCATCGCTTTGTTTATATCTAAAGGGTCTCGTAGCCCTAATCCCCCAACTTCCTTGGGTTTGTATATGGTTTTCCAGTCCACCGGTGGCCACTTTTTGTGTCCATTTGTTTCCCTCCACAGGAAGTTTCTTTGGATATTATTGATTTGTTTTCCTACTGATTTTGGAGCATCTAGTAGGGAAAAGAGATAAAGTGGCATTGCTTGTAGGACAAGTTTTACCAGTATTAGTCTTCTTGGGAAGTTGAGGGCCTTGAAATTCCAATGACTCAGCTTCTGCTTAATTTTGTCTAGAAGTTCCTTCCACGAGATTTTCCTTATAGTTGATTCAACTAATGGTGCTCCCAGGTATTTAGAGGGAATCCCTCCTTTAGAGAACTCCATAATTCTGAGGATATTTCTTTTAGTGATTTTTGGAGTGTTGAAGAATTAAACCTGGGATTTTTATTTATTAATTTCAAGTCCACTAACTTCGAGGAAGGCATCCAACCCCTCTTTTAGATCACGGGCCTCTTGAACAGTAGAAGGTCCTATAAGCATTGTGCCATCCAAAAACTGTTGATGTGTTTGTGGTTCAACACTAGCATTAAGGGAGAGCCCTCTGAGCTTGTTCTCACCGCGCAACTTCTTGAGCATTCTTCCTATACCTTCAACTGCAATAATGAACAGGAAGGGCAACAGTGGATCTCCATGTAGAATTACTCTTGAAACCTGGAAGGGAAAGGAGGGAGTTTCATTGATTAAAATGGAAAAGAAGGCCGATGAAACTAGTTTCATAACACAGTCATTCCACTTCTCAGATAAACCGAAGGCCCATAGGACACCTAAGAATTTCCAGCTAATTTTATCATAAGCTTTTGACAAATCTAGTTTCAGAAGCATACCTGGGTTTTTCCCGATTTTTAACGAATGAATGGTTTCGTGAACCATAATGATACCATCCATGATCTTCCTTCCTTCAACGAAACCCTCCTGTTCAAGGGAGATGAGGTTTGAGATCAAGGGTCAGAGCCTGTTGGCAATAACCTTTGAGTTAATATTATAAATGACATTACACAAGGTGATCGGTCTGAGTTTTCCAGGGTCCTCTGTGCCATTCTATTTGGGAATAAGAATCAGGAAGGTTGTATTAAGAGCTTTCAGAATATTACCAGTCTTCCTTGAATATTCCACCGGTGCCCATACTTCCTCTTTCAACCATTCCCAGCAGGTGTGGAATAATTTAGTAGTGAACCCATCAAGTCTCGGGGCTTTAGCTTTCACCATTTGTTTGACAACTGCTTCAAATTATTTCAACTCGATAGGTTTCACAAGAATGAAGTTATGCTCTTCTATAATGACCTTTGGGATGTGCATAATTACCTCCCTTTGAGCGGCTTCCCGATCTCGGTCTGGTTCCTCTAGAAGATTGGTGAAGAAGGAATTCAAAGTGAGTTCCAATTCCTCCTAGGTCTCGACAGCGGCTCCATCCTCTATTTTCATTCTCAATATTCAATTTCCCTATCGATGTTGGATAGCAGCTTTGTGGAAAAAACTTGTGTTATGTTCACCTTCTTGGAGCCACTTAACTCTAGCTTTTGATTCCAGAATACTTCCTCCTGTTGTTCTCTTCGACTGAATTCTTGTACATCAACATTTTTTCTTGTGAACGAATTTTGTCTGAGAAACCACTTTGCATGCTTTTTACTTGTACCTCTTGTATCTTTCTATCCAACCCCTTTTTGGCATGAAAATATTTCCAAAGGGTTCCTTGTTCCATTTCTTGATTTTTTTTAAGAGTTTGAGCTTTTGTTGAAACTGGTACATCCTAGTTCCTATGATGGGTGGCATTTCCTCCCACCATTCTCCGAGTTTCTCTAGAAAGTCATCTTGAAGCAACCATAATTTTTTGAATCAGAAGGGTCTTCGGAGGTTCCCCCCAGTGCTTTCCCATTCCAGGCTGTTTGGCCAGTGATTTGAGCTTGCAGATGGAAGTACTACAACACTCAATTCTCCCCCTACCATCACAATGGATTTAGATACTAAAAAGCGGTCTAATTGACAAGCTATTCCTATATCTCCTATTCTTTTGTTGTTCCAGGTAAAGGTACCATTGGTCGTTCTAACATCAATCATTTCTAGGTTTGCAATAACTTCATTAAAATATTCACTAACGGGATTTAATTTCCGTATTCAACCTTTTTTCTCGTCAAGATTCCTGACCAAATTGAAGTCTCTGCCAAGGATTCAGGGTTTTCCTCCTGACGCCAACTTGAGAATCCCTAACGATTCCAGAAAATTCAGTTTCTACTCGGCCCGAGGAGGCCCGTATACATTGGTCATGAACCCCTTGGTACTTATGCCTAAAATATGGAATGCTTCCAAAAGAGATAAATTTGTCGAGATGAATTCAAGGAGGGCCACCTCTATTGGGTTCCACAAGATCCCTATTATTCCAACCGCTCCTTTTGCATCCACCGCAATAGCTTCACTTCCTCGCCAGAATTTTCCCACTATCACTTTAAGCTCAGCTTTCGGTCATTTAGTTTCTTATAAAAAGATGATTCCTGGTTTTTCCATTTCAATCCTTCTTCTTAGAATACAAATCCTCAAGGTACTATTACAACCTCTTATATTCTAGGATGTAATCCTCATTGGAAACTATTTGGTTGCAGGGGAGAGGGCCGCATCTATGGCGGGATACTGCCATGATGCTACAAGTTTAGCCCCAACTATTTGGATTCTTTGCACATTGTTGTGTATTCTCCTTTTTTTCCTTTCTTTAAACCATCCGGGTCCTTGAGAGATTCAGATGTTATTCCAAGAAACTTCATAGTTTTTTCCTTGATTATTTCCTTTTCTAGCGGCAAGACTTGTTGATGAAGGGATCTGTTCTGGTACCTTTACAGAGCAAGCTACTTCCATTCCATATAAATCAATATCTCCTATATCCATTTCCTCTCCATCAGTTTTAGTTACCATATTATCATTCTTGTTTGTCTCTTGGGTCTCACCCTGGGTCGGGATCTTAATGCTAGGTTCTGACAATAGATCTTGATGTTCTTTAATCTAGTTGGTTTGCTGGTTATTACTCTTTTGTACATCTTGGAGGGATTCAAACCTATTTTGAGTTTGAACTCTTTTGTGGATATCCGGTCCCATTGTTTTCTTGGCCAATCTTTTCTTATTAGGGACTCTGGTAAATCCTTTGACATCTTGATTTTCTTGATCTTTCTTTCCTTTCGGTTATTTATTTTGTGGACAGTCTCTGAACAAATGTCCATGCTCATGGGATCTTCTACATCTAAAAGGAATATTCTCATAGTCTTTTTCTTGGAACCATTCTTCATCATCCCATGATAATTCAATTCCATCTGGAAGATCTTGTGATATGTCGAGGTAGATGCATATTCTGGCATAGGATGTATAGTGACTCTGTCTAGTTTTCTCTAAAACTTTTACAAAGTTCCCTAAGGTGTTTCCAATGTCTTCCAGTATTTCTTCCTTCTAGTATTCTATTGGTAGGGAGTACATTATAATCCATATCGAGACTATTGTTAGATTTTATTTATCTAGATTGAATTGTTCTTTCCATGGTCTTAGGAAGAGACCTGGGAAATTGAAGAAATATGGCCCGTTCTCAAATATTCTGGTTCTGTGCTCTTCATTGAAGAATATGATCGTGAAGAAGCCTTTTTCCCCCAGTTGCATATCATAATGTCCTTGGGGTTTCCAAGTAGTGTTTATACACCACACTAGAGTCTTCTTTGTAGGCCAGATCCCTACAAATTTACCTATGAGAGCATGGTCTTTCATGTATTGAATTTCTTCTATTACCCGTTCCGAGTTAATTTGCAACTTTGAAACTATTTTCAATTTTGGGACACATTTCCTTGACTTCCCGGTCTCTACTTTTGCACTTCCATCTTTGTTGGTCCCACTCATTCCTTCTTCACCCTCCCCTAGATGGGTATCGGATGATTTCAGTTGTCCTTTTCCTTTCTTAATGTCCATCTCCGAGACAGAATAGGGGGCACTGCCCCACCATCTATGTGCTCACACATCCCAGAACCTGTCCCCCCAGATGAAGGTACAGGATTCAACCCCTGGCAGAATCCTCATACATTGTCAAAACCTACAGCTTATGTTCACCATGACTCCTCCCGTCTCTCTCAACAAAGATCAGTCAACCAAATGAAATCCCATAAGAATATAAGAAACTGAGTAAGCTTTCATATTATAACAAAAAATGTGTTATTTCTATAACTATTTAAAATTTAGTTTTTCTAGAAGTGGAAAAATTTCAACAAATTATAAGGTATATGTATGTGAGTATGCAACACACTATTGACTTATTTATAGTATTTTTGAATAAAAAATTGTAGGCATATAAATAACATCTGGTTCTAGTTCAATACTATTTTTCTAAAAACAAATTATGTTTTTTTTTAATTTTTTGATAAATCATTAAAGTAAAAAATCCTTAAAACGAAAATGCCATGTGCGTGTGAAACACTTTAACGACATAATTTAATGGAATTGATGCTTTTTTATATTAGTTTGTAGAGCTCTCTTTCCTCTAGCGCACCATATAATTTCTTTGCAAAATAGTGAAGTTAGTAAAAAACTATAACATAAACAACATAGCATTATATATTGGAATCATGACATGTCTTACTTTATATATATATATATATATATATATATATATATATTAGAAATCTACAGAATCTATTCTATAATATTCTTCAATTTCAAAAAAAAAATTATGTTATGCATAGCCAAAACCACCATTGAATCAAGCATTTGAGAGAGTTCTAGAAAAAAATATTAGCCATGGTTTATTTTCTCCTTGCTAATAGGTTTGTTAGTTCGATCCTAATTTTAAACTAGTAAAATATGTTCAAAACATTTTCTTAGCAGACATAATTTGAATTTAAAATAGTGCATGTGTTATAATGTTACATGCGG
>LPNX010480957.1:15711-34013 GCA_001517045.1 Pseudotsuga menziesii
GAAATGTGTTTATATCTATTTGTCTCTCCCTCTCCCCTAGTCCCACCATCATTTTTTCCACTCTTTGTACATGGAGAGGTAGACGAGGGGTTAAGGAGAGAAGGTGAGATAGAGAGGGTGGGTTAGGGAGGGAGGGAGATATAAAGAGACATAAATATACATAGAGACAATAAAAGGTAATTTTAGGGAGAGAGGAAGAGATACAAAGGGTGGGTTAGAGAGAGAGAGAGGGTTGGGGATAGAGGGAAAGATAGAGGGAAAGATAGAGGGGGGGAGGGATGTGTTGGAGTCATTATCCAACCCACACACCTTTATTTGGTCAATTTGGCCTAATTTCCCACTATCCTAAGTTAATTGACTCGAATTACTGACATCAACATAAACAAACCAGCACACTCAGTGACATCAACATCAACACCAGTTCTTCCTTCAATCAGGGAGGCCAACTAAGCCTTCTCCTTTAATCAAGGAGGATAACTAGTCTTCCTCCTTCAATCAGGGAGAAAATCTGGGGCGATATGCTTGTCATAAGTGCACCAATTAGCTAACTGATTTTTGTTTCATGTAAGAATTAGTTAAGTTGAGTTGGAAAAGCACCTTCCTTATCCATTTGTTTATTTTGGGATGATTTGGGTTAACTGGAGTGAATTAAGGCCCCTCTAACAACTTTTGGTGACTAGTTTCAATTCAGTTCACTTCATCGGAGCTGAATTGAGTTAGAGATGTGCCCCCACCTACTGATTGACATGAAGTTGAGTTCTATTTAGTTAGACTTGGTCATTATTGTACTCTGATTCAGTTAGGACTCAGTTAGAGTCAGTCATGTCTTGATTAGTGGTTAAATGGTGTGTTTAGTGTGCCTAACAGACAATTAAGCTACTCTCATCTATCCAATTCGAATGACTACCAAGGAATTCAAATTGTCTTGCATTCATGCAAGTTGTATGACATTGTATCATCTCTGATTATTCATTATTGATAATATACAGCTACAACCTCTAATTGCAGCACTGTTATGTCATTTTCTATGCAAATTGTCTCAAATATTCGGTAAGATTATGCTTTAGTCTCAAGACTGTTGTGACTGTAATTTCACATGGTATCAGAGCCATGGTAGGACGAAGCTCTTCTTCTCAAAAACAATATCTTTGATAGATGTAGCATGCAATTTGAGCAAAAATCTCAATAATTCTAGTACTACACTAGAAGCCAAAGGTTTACCACATAAATTCCTAAGCAAAGGAATTGTTGATCAAGCTTTATTGATCAACTAAGTTGGGTGTGATGAAAACTTGAAAATTGCAGACTGTCTGACCTTATGGTGCCCTTTTTGTGTTTTTGCAGGTTGTTTGAAAGTCTGTCACTACATTTGCTACAATAGAAAAAAGGCCTCTTTCGTTGATCTTCTTACTCCTTTCAACTACCATTAGTGGAAGGGATACATGGAGATTCAATTGCATGCCAAAGGAATCTACAGAGTCATGATGGACACTGAAATAGAGCCAAATCATGTAGTGGACAAGGCTAGATGCTGGAATAATATGGATGAAGCCTTAGGGTTGCTGTGTCTTTCAATTTCCAAAAAACTTCATTTCCATGTCACTGGATTGAAGAATCTGAAATAAATTTGGGATAAACTTGCTTATCTCTTTGATAAGAAATATGAAATGAGGATTTATTGGCTAGAGAATGAGCCAATTTCTCTTCAACCAAGCAACTTCGAAACTCTCAATGAGTTCTTCACCAAATTCAAGAACCTAGTGCTCCAACTAAAGTAGTGTGAAGTGGAGAAGGAGGATGATCAACTCATTCTCTTAATCTTCTCCAAACTTGGTGCAGATTACTCAGTATTTGTTTCCACATTCCATACTGGGAATCTCACAACCCCGAACTGGAAGATGCCTTCTCTTAATTCCTTCATTGAGTCCCTCACAAATGAGCATGACAAGCTTGTACATATGGGTATTATCAGATCCTCCAAAGATCAAGCACTGTTTTCTTGGAGGCCCAAAGATTCGAAGGGTAAAGGAAAGCAAGAAGAATCAAAAGACTAAGTTTGATGCTCCTAAGCCAAAGGAGAAGAACCAACAAGATGAGCCCTCAGGATCTAGAAAGAACAAGAACAAAGGGAAAGGAGGCAAAGAAAAAGTCAAGTGTTCCTATTGTGGGAAGGGATTTCACCTTGAACATGTCTGCATGAAGAAAAATATTGATGAGATGACTCTTCTCCTCAAGAAGAACAATATCAATCTTCCAGAAAGTGCAAGGAAAAGAGATAACCATGATCAGGACTAAACGAAAAGAGGACGTGCCCTCATGGCAAGCACTTCGAAGCATAGATCTCTCCTCATATACTCTAGCGCTTTGAACCATATGGTGGCAAGAAAATATTCTTTTCATTCCCGGACTTCGAAAAAATAATTCCCATGCACATGGGAGTTGATTCTTAGATCATTTCAAAAGGAAAAGGTACTACAAAACTTGAACATGGCACATTCTATGATGGTCTGTATTTACCCTCCCTGGACTCCAATCTATTGAGTGTTTATCAAATGATACACACCGGAGTGCTCAAGAGAGTCTCTTTCATCCTGAATGATGTTGAGATCATTGAGATTGCATCGAGGAAACTCATAGCAATAGGTCTAGAAAACCATCATGCTAAGACCTATGAGTTTTCAAAGTTCGTGCCGGATGCAAAGTCCACCACTCTTATAACTCATGGAAATGAGATCAGTAGGATTTGGCATGAGAGATTTGGACACTTCAACTTCAAGTACTTGCAGCAACTTCATAAACATTCCATGGTTGAAGGCCTTCCAGCCATCAAAATTCCTATGGAATTTGGAAAGGTTGCATTGGCGATAAACACCTTGAGCACAAATTTTGATCCGGATTTATGTGCGAACAAAATGAAATAGCAGATACAGAGTCATAATAATAGACATTTTGCAAAGATAATAGAGATATAGTAAACAAATTCTATTAAATGGCGGAAATAGAATAGACTGTAATACAATTGCTAGAATGGTGGTAGCTATCTCTGAGAAGAGATGTGGTTGCTATGCTCATTTGTGCCAAGATGAATAAAAAAGGAGGCCAAAGGGGCCTATTTATAATAAGAATGAGGTGAGAACCCCAAAAGTACAAAAACGTAACCCTAGAAGATAAACCGTCATAAAGTTTGCGGCCCCAAGGTGGTAAGTTGAACAGTCAACTTCCCGGGGTCATAACTTTTGCATACGATCTCCGATTTGGGCATTCGATAGCTCGTTGGAAAGGTCTGTCTAAGATTTATAAATTTTGGTCAACCAAATGCATTCCAATGGCAACCATTTGGCCCCAAATCTCCAAAAAATATCGTTTAGGGCCTCAAAACGGCCCTGAAAGTTTAGGACTCGAAAAATTGCAGAAAAATAACTAGGAAACTGCCACGATGGACAATTGTTTTGAGCCAGTGGAATAGGTGGGTGGCCACCGATATCCATCTGGATCAAATTTGATTAGGGAAAGGAAAGTTGTGCAACAAGTATTTTGGGGCTGATCCACTCTCACATTAGCGGACCTATGCCCAAAACCTCCATGAGTGGTTCACGGTATGTACTCACCTTCATCGATGACTTTTATAGATACACTTGGGTTTTCTTCCTAAAGAAAAAATCTGAAGTTTTGGAAATATTCATTTAGTTGAAAGCATTGGTTGAGAATGCCTCTGGGAGGAAGATAAAGTTTCTTAGAACTGATAATGGAGGAGAGTATATCAATTCCGATTTGCTACAAATATGTTTAGACAGTGGGATCAAGATCCAACACTCCATTCCCTACACACCCCAGCATAATGGTGTAATAGAAAGAAATAATCGAGACCTCAAAGAGATGACCATCTACATGCTAGAGCCTAAAGGTTTGGATGCAAACTTTTGGGATAAGGCAATGAATGTTGCTGCACACATTCAGAATAGGGTCCCTCACTCTTCCGTGAAAGGAAAAACCATTAGAGGAAATTTCAACTCAAAATGGGCCTTTTAACCATAATTCAAATTCCATGTCATCATGTGTTAGCCAATGAAATTGCTGTAAATTTGAAATACCGTATAGGTCTTAAACAAATTTTTAATATAAATTTGGGGATAGGTATCATAAGACTTTGATGGGATAATGGTAAATTAGTCAAAATATATTGTAGAGATGTCTAATTGCAAGGCTACACCATTCCATTTTCTCTTAGGAATCAGTCTTGAAGAGGGAAAATCCACTCCACCCATGGATCCCACTATTTACCGCTAGTTGATCGGAAGCTTGATATACTTGACACATTCAAGGCATGATATTTGTTATGTCGTGAATGTTGTATCAAGATATATGAAGCAACATAATGAGATCCATTGGAAGGAATCCAAGAGGATCCTTCAATATATTCAGGGCACTAGATTCTATGACATTCACTATCCTGCAGATTCTAAGCTACAATTGGTCGATTTTACAGATTCAGGGTGGGTAGAGGATTCCATAAATTGGAAGTCCACTTTCGGGTATGTGTTCATGTTTGTTGGTGGCTGCATTTGCTGGTCCAGCAAAAGGCAGGCTTCCATTGCACTTTCTTTAGTAGAGGTTGAGTATAGGGGAGCAGTGAATGCTTGCATCCAAGCAGTTTGGCTGCAAGGAATTCTTTCAAAGTTCGGGATTGGTAGTGCTTTGTCCACAGTCATATTTTGTGACAACCTAAGTGCTAAATGTTGATGTATTTGTAACTTCAGAATGTATTCATCCATATATCTTATGTATTGTACCCCGATGTTTATTCTGGGAAGTGTTTATAATGTATTTGAGTCATGTCATGCCCCGATGTTCCTATCGGGAGGTTCTATAATGTAAACAAGTCATGTAAAGTCATTATGGGTAACCATCCTATTGGTCAAGGGTTAAAGTCCCCACAGTTGTGGGGCCCTAGGGTTATTAAACTATCCTAGAGAATTCGACCCTAGGTGAGTCATTGTAAGTTGGGGCAATAGTCCCCACCATCGTGTTAAGGATAATCCTCTTTGTTATTCGAAGGAGTAAAAGGACCCACAAGCTGTGGGGCACTAGGATTATTAGACACTCCTAGAGATGTCGGCTCTAGTAAGTAATTGTTAAGTGAGGCCAACATGTTAGAGTGGGTTTCAAGTGAACGGAAGAATATAAATAGAGAGTGAGCCTCTCTATTTATCACACACACACACTCACTCATTGGGGCGATGAGTGAGAGAGAAGTTACTGGGACAAGAGAGAGACTACTGCTGTCGGGAGATCATCTTTATGTTTTCGGGTTTTAATTTTGGTGCTGATTCTTTCTCTGAGGAAGTTGCGGGGTTTTCTCCTTTATGGTTTCCCCGAGGAAAATTCTTTGTGTCTCTTGTCTCTTGTGTTTTATTGCTATGCATGTTATTCTCTCAGTTAAAGATCCTAAGATCATAATGCTAGCTTGAATGATAAAAATATAACATGGTATCAAAGCTAGCCTGAGAAGAAGACATTGTGTAGCTGCAGAAGCTAGGGCTTCTTACTTTTTGGGTCTCTCTCCACAATCCATCTGCAAAAGTATGCTAGGCTGACTCTCCATTGAAGGGCGCATCTTTCTGTTGAAGTGAAATTCGATTCCGGACATTTTCAGTTTTTTTTGCGGGAAATTAGGGATTCTTACATAAGATGAATTATTGAGTGAGCCCGGCATAGGATTGCTCTCCTCATAAAAATCGAAGTTTATAAACCTGGGTTGAGATTTTTGGTTGGGTGAAACTCTGGGAAAAGTCAAACCCTAGTTTGACCCCGAGCTGGAAAAACACTAAAATACTAAAACTGATAAGTTTTGGTATATTTGCTATATCTCAGGATTGGAGAAAGCTCAGGAGCTGAAACTTTCACAGACCAAAGATAAAATATGGATTTACATTGTATCCAAAATTCAGCCTCAGATTTGCTATATTATGGGAGATGTGATCCCTCCAAGTTAGGGTTCCAGCCTCTTCCAGGATCCATCCCTAAAGGGCATAGGTGTTATAGAAAGGGCACGGCCTGTAATTTATGTGATCTAAGTTTCCAACCCAGAAGATGAAACAGTGACATGTGGCAGTCTGTACAACTTCACTGTGCTCAACAGTCCTGAAACATATCACCTTAGGAAAATGATCATAAGTCCCAATTTGTGAAACCAATTTTGATGAAACCTATGGTGTTGGAACAGGGACATTCGAGGATACCTCAGTATGAAGTTTCATAGATAGAGGAGTAGTAATTTTAGAGATACCATAGAAATAGTAACAGACATTTATGTAGAAGAATTTGGAAAACTAGGGATTCCTGTTCCGGGAGCTTCCCTCTGTTTTCAGAAAAGGAGTCCATTGGAAAGTTCACCTTGAAGATATATATCTTTATATCCAATTATATCTGAAATATTCCAAGTTTTGAAAATTAGGGTTTCTATGAAAAACCCTAAATCAGCTAGCTCCGGAATCAGGATGAACACCTCAAATCAGTAAGATCTAATCTTTTGCTATTTTCATTTGAGGTTCTTAGTTAAAAGTGATCTATCACATCAGTTTAATGATAATATTAGTGAAGTTGACAACTTCCAAGAATAGAAGTATATTATCTCTTTGAAGAAAATGAATTGGACACCTACATGAGTAGAGAGGTTCTAGTTCTAGAGGGAGATGAGGCTAGAATCCTTACACCAGAAGAACTTGGTCAAGGCCAAGAAGATAAATGTTGATTCAATCACTGATCACCTTATACCACAAGTGTCTTCCCTAAAGACACTTGAAGAGATGTTTGATTCATTGACCAAGCTATTTGAAGGGAAGAACATAAATTGAAAGATGACTCTGAGAAAACAGTTGAAGAATGTGAAGATCTAGAATGTAGAGACCATGCAGTCATACCTTACAAAGGTCTCTCAAATCAAAGAACAACTTGAAGTGGTAGAAGAAGAAGTGGTGATAGCCACCTTGAATGGCCTCCCAAGATCATGGGATTCATGCAAGAAATGTGTGCCAGAAGGAAGTGATTACATTCAACAGACTCTGGGAAGAAGAAGAAGCTTGACTCATAATAAGAGAAGAGAAGATGGGAGCAACTGAAGATCAAGCTCTCACCATCCAAAGAAGACCCCTCAAGCAATGAGGAATATGAAGGACTCAAATCTTGAAGAACCTGTTATCCATATTAGCATTTAAGAAACGATGCTCTTATGAATGAGGAAGATGATAAAGCTGAAGGCTCGAGAAGGAGTCTACCCACGAAACAAATAAAGATAAGTATTCAATTGTCATTTCATGATATTTTTTTGTTATGCATTTGTTTATATTCAGTTAATGTATTATGCATGATAGAATGTTTGCATTAATGACAATATACTACTAATATGCATGTGATGGGTAATTAGCTCATGGTGCTATACAACTCTCCATTACTACTTATCTAGAATGAAACGTCTTTGCTGACATATTGGATTAGTGCACAATCTCAATGTTGTCCTGGTGGAGATGGAAGGCATCTAGAAAAGTTTCTGTGAGATATGGATGAATGTTGTATTGGATAAAATAGTTGCATGATCATATATTTATGCATAAGAGTTTTCCAGTATGAATATTTCTTATGAAATGGTTCTAATCATACATATGCATTTGACTTGTAGGAAAGATCGCATACCTAATAACGTATAAGCAAAGAAGGATGAGACTTGTTCCGAAGAACAAGTGACGACAGTTCAAGATGAAGAATATATGATGAATTTAGTGACATCATTGATGCAGAACCTTCCATCCATGAAGAAGTAACCAAGAAGAAAGGGAAGACCAGTTCAAGAAGAATGATGTCTAGGTTGCAGTATTGATACGTGTGTTATGGAGAGAAATTCCTATGGCTTGGGGTACCACAACAGACAGCTAGACTCCAAAATCAATCTTTCCCAATATGCAATAGAAATAAAAACATCTAACACTAAAGGATCAAACCTTGTACCTTATTCCGGACGGTTGAAGTAGATCCTCGTTGAGATTTCCAATCTTCAGCTTGAATTGTTATAACACGTCCTCAACAACAAGTAAACAATACAAGCATACTATATTTCATGGTGTTAGATCTATTCTAGCATATATAATCAATAATGTAAAAGCATTTAACATATTCCAATGGATACAATATTCATTCAAATACACATTACTGGACAGGAAAAGATATTTCTATTAATATGAATCAGAGATTACAAGTGACAACCTCTGACGGCACGTTTGTGAACCGGAGAAACTGAATCCCCCACTTGGGCCTCCACCACCTCAATCCTCCATCATAAATTATGTCAGAAACGGTCCAAAAATGGTTAGAAACTGTCAAAACTATAGAAAAGGGGGTAAAAATTTTCAAATATTTGAAAATTTTTCTATAAATAGTAAAAAATAGAAATCATTTGAAACTTTTACCCATTGGAGCTCTGATTTTCAACTGCAAATTCCAGGAGATCTAGCCGGCGGAATTCACAACCGTTTCTTCCAGGTACTTACTCATGTTCTCAGCTTGCATTTCAATACAATTTTTACAAGTTTTAATGGTCAAATGAGGTTATTAAGGCCAATCTTACATGAGCGCTGCAGCCCACACGGGTATCGAAGCTTTTTCCGCGTATAGGGCTGGCTATACGCGGAAAAGGGGCTAGAAACTGCATACATATGCGGTTGTTTGTAGAACAGTCGCGTATGGCACTGTGCAAATGGATTTACAAGAATCTAACATGCAATTGGGCAATTTCTCATGCAGGATGGTGCTAGAATGGCGAGAATGCGAGCATGGTGAGGTAGAGGAAGTAGTAAGGGCCGATGTAAAGGCTCAATAAGTATTATGTGCATGTGGACTCTATAAGTTTTGGTTCCTAGGTGGCTTGAGGGCCAAACCAGGGCTGCTACAGATGCTGGTGGACTATTGGGATCCAGACTTAGAGTCCTTCCGGATAGACGGTATGTCCCTCACCATTGAGGTGGAGGATATCTACTTCATCACAGGTCTATCTAGACGAGGGGAGGTGGTGAACCTTCATTCCCGACGTGGGCCAGGTCATGGGCTTACTATTGATGAGTACATAGCTGTGTACTGCTACCCAGATACTGAGAAGGTGGGGAGTCAATTTCCCACCAATGCTATACAGGTGCTGGGCCTAAAGGCCTAAGGTGGCTTAGCATCACTCCATCAGGCCTCTCGAGCACAGATGTTCTATGCGGTGGAGTGTATGAGACCGACTGTATACGACTGGAGTACTACACTACTGAGCAACATGAAACATCAGCTCAGTGAGTGTAAGGTAGGTAGGATACGGAACTTCGGGTTCAACAGCATACTGGGCACGTTTTTCTTCGAGTGGGTTCCAGGATTGAGCCCTAGAGTGGATGTTCCTCTCCACGGGGTTTGAGATCCGACCCAACGACGTTGGGCAGACACGATGCGCAGACTCGGGGGTGGTAGGGTGGCCAACCCCTAGCCAGCTGACTTCTTCACATGGTGGCGATGACAGATTGTTGCCATAGATGACTACCCCTATGCATGGATAGATTTCCGGGGGGATCCAGACATGCCATTGCCACCAGGATCAACATTCGGAGACATAGGTAACGAATCTCAACCCTCATTCTTTTTAAAAAATTTTGAATTATTTAATTTTTTTGTGTTTTCTTGATTATGTGAAACCAAAAAGACATGTTTTTGGGTGAAAATACATAGTGACATCTATCATTCATATGCAGATGTGGGACCACGGTGACCAGAGGGATTCCCACGTCATAGACGGAGGGGAAGAAGGGACGACATCACTGGTGTGGATGCGGAGCGAATGCTCCAAAACATCCATACCAACTTCGTGTGACTAACACATAGAGTTCCCATGGCGCAAGTCGAGGACTTGCCTGAGGCCATGCAGCGACAGGTGGTGGGTGTACCATGCGCATGGGTGCGTTTATTCTAGCGGCTAGCTAGAGCCGTAGTGACATATCATGATCACAACCCTCCTCCTCCATAGGACTAGATACCTGGGAGTGTATTTATTTTGTACTACCGTGTATATGATGGAAGCTTTGAAAGCTCCACTTTTGTATTATGACATTATGTATTACCACATTTTTGATGTATATAAAAAAGTTTTATGGTGATTGGTTTATTTATTTACATGTGTAAAAATGTGTTTATGATTAATTTATTATGAATGAGACAAATGCCAATCTAACACGTAGTTAGCATATGAGTCAGCAACTTGATTATAATTTCTTGGAATGTGTGTATATGTGATACTCTCAAATTTTCGTTCTAACAATCTTACCCGTAAGAATCTCCTCAATAATGTTGGATCTCTAACATGGTACAAACCATTGAGCTGTGACACTACTAACTCTGAATCAAGATGTACCTCAAGAGAGAGAATAACATGCGAGATGGAATCCCGTAGAAGCTCAATAACGGCACTATATTCAGCAACATTGTTGGAATATGGCCGTAGAAATACACCTCCTGAAGACAGTACTCGACCCATAGGAGTATAAATCACCCAAGCAGCTGAAATTGAGTGTTGAATGTGACGGCTTGCACCATCCGTGAATCCTATGTAGGTGGAAGATTCCATTGAAATCTGCCATAATAAACGGAAACTAATCACAAACCCGACCACGATAAACAAGACCTAACGATGCAAAAAAGCTGTACAATAATATACAACAAACAGCCTTGGCTAAAGATCATGCATAGTATTTTTTAAGATAGAGCCCATTTCTAGGCTCCACCAAGGCTGTCCCTTCGTAATCCACTAACTCGTAGGCACCCTTCTCTAAGACACGTTTGACCACGTAAGGACCACGCCACATAGGATTGAACTTCCCTGCCCCCAAGGGTTCTTTTGATTGATCCCACAAAAGGACCAAGTCTCCCTTACTAAACACTCTTGGATAGACAGACTTATCGTATTGGGCCTTCACGCGACTCTTATTAACCTCTAGAGTCACCAAGGCATCTCTACGCTGCTCATCGAGTTGCTCAAGGTGAACCAAATGCTCCTCCAAAGGTGAAGTGTTTGGTAAGAGTTCCATGGCTAACTTCAACGAAGGAATCTCGCATTCAACCGGAAATATCGACTCCACTCCATGAACAAGCTGATATGGAGAAAAACCAGTGGCAGTCTTAACCGTGGTTCGATATGCCCACAAAGCAGGGTATAACATAGTATGCCAATTCGTCTTGCTTTGTGCGATGGTTCGTTGGAGAATGGACTTAAGTGACTTATTCACTGCTTCAACCTATCCATTCGCTTGAGGATAGTAAGAAGAGGAGTGCTCTTGCTTATACCCTAGCTTGGATGCCAACTCTTCCATCATACGGTTCTGAAAGTGCGAGCCATGGTCAGTGACAAGCTCTCTCGAAATCCCGAACCGAGGAATGATTTGGTTGAATACAAAGTGAGCGGCTGTCTCACCGTCAGATTTTACAGTAGGCATTGCCTCTGCCCATTTCGTGAAGTAATCAACAGCCACTATGATATGATGGTGCCCCCCAACCGAAGCTGGGTTGCAATCCATAAAATCAAGCCCCCACTTGGTGAAGGGACCAGCGGTGATAATAGGGTGTAACGGGGTAGGCTTCGAGCGCATATTACGTGCGAACACCTGGCAAGGGTGGCACCTCTTGACCGCTTCAATACAATCCTTGAAGATCGATGGCCAAAAATAACCCACTCTCAAAATATTCTGAGCTGTAGAAAGCCTGGATAAATGACCGCCATATGCCCCTCCATGGCAATCATTAAGCACTACCTCAGCCTCATCATGAGTTAAACAACGTCGTAAAAGGGAATCTACTCCACAGCGGTACAAAGTATTGTCCACTATGAGGTAGTTCTTGGAGACGTGACATAATCGTCGTCGTTCCTCTCACGAGAGGTGAGTAGGGGTCCTCTATGTTTGTAGATATACTATGATATCCCCGTACCATGGGTCAGCCATTGAGATTAAGAAAATGTGTTAATCCACGAACGTATCTTCACATACCAACTCCTTAGCCTCGCTCGGAAAATCCGATATGAGCTCTGCAAAGATTAAAGATTTCTTTGATTTTGCTGAAACAAACTCGAGATCAAACTCTTGCAGGATGAGAATCCATTTATTGTACTTTCCCCCAATCATCCTACGTGTGAGGACGAATTGAAACGGATTGACATGGGCTACAACCAAGGTTTGGCGAAGGAGAATATAATGTCTCAAACACTGTACCGCATGTACGGTAGCTAAGGCAAGCTTCTTGACATGAGAATACCGAATCTCTGCGTCAATGAGGTTTCAGCTCAGATAATATATGACATGCTCCTAGAGCTCCTCATCCTCTTGAACCAACACCATACCAATCGTCTCTAAAGACGCGGCCACATATAATAGGAAATCACAACTATAATCCGGAGGACTAATCACAAGGGCCGATGCTAGGGCTCGCTTAAGTGTATCGAAGGAATCCTGGGCTCGCTCATCCCATTCAAAGGGAGTATCCTTCTTCAAGAGACGCATGGAGCCCCTAGTCAAATTGGAAAAATTGACAACAAATCTTCGTAGGAAGTTTGCCATGCCTTGCAAACACTGAAGATGATGAATATTTTGCGGGGGAGACAATTGAAGTATTGCCTCCACCTTCAAAGGGTCGACTCTTATCCCCTCTTTCGAAATGATGAATCCTAACAAACGACCTGACTTCACGCAAAAGATGCACTTATGAGGGTTTAATCTAACAGCATAGTGCCGGCATATTTCGAAAACCAATCTCAAGTGATAAGAATGACGCATCCTCATGCAAGAATGAGCAGCGAGGTCATCCAAAAATACTTCAATAATAGACTTGAGATCGTGGAAGATCAAGGTCATTGCCCGCTGAAACATAGCTCCGGCATTTTTAAGGCCGAAAGGCATTTTTCGATATGCAAAAGTTCCCCAAGGACAAATAAATGCGGTCTTGTGTTGGTCCTCAGGTTTGATCTGAATCTGATTATACCTGGAAAATCCGTCCATGAAGGAGAACACCTCACTACCCGCACACTCATCCAAAATCTGATCTATAAAGGGTGTGGGGAAGTTATCCTTAGGACAGGCACAATTTAAATCACAGAAATCAGTGCATATACGGATCACTCCTTGCTTCTTATCCACCGGAATGGGGTTTGAAACCCACTCCGTCAAGGGAACGGGATAGATGAAACCAGCTTTCAATAGTTTCTCTATCTCTGCCTTTATGGTGGGTGCTTTCCTAGGATTCATGGTGCGTAAATGCTGTCGAACAGGCTTAGCGTTGGGGTAAGTTTTAATCTCGTGTTCGACAATCCGAGGGTCAATCCCTGGCATCTCATCGTATGACCAAGCAAAAACATCACGGAATTCCTTGAATAGCTTAGTATACTCACGAATCTCATCTTGGGAACAATCCGCCCCAATGTAAACATTCTCAATCATACCAGGATTGCGAGAGATGTTGATAGGAATAGTTGACGATATGTTCGCCATGTTTCCATCAACCATCAGACCAGGAGAGCTTAATGGAACCATAGTTCTACCAACTTTCTGACTAAGAATCTCCCTATAATCCTCATGCTCCAAAAGGTCAAGCTCTGGAAGGAAATATGATCTATGATGAAGTTCTTCCCATGGTGGCTCAACTCCCGACATAGCCTCGATAATCACTTCATCTGAAGGGAAAACCATATCAAGACAGTCGTGGGCATGAGAAGACTGTACTGCCCATGCCGGAAGCACATAGGGGTCTTCCTCCTCCGTCCGCGAAGAGGAAGAACAAGGCTCTGCAGCAGACTCGAGATTAGCTTGGTAAGCTATCATAACTGTAGGAAACGGCACACTCGTCTCGATGGACTCACTCGAAGGACTTGGTGAAGGAAGAATCCAAGGATCTCCCATATGACATGTGCGAAAAGGCACCGATCTCATAGATGTGGAAGCACCACCAAAACTAGATCCTATCATGAGGACGGGTGCAGAACAACTAAAGGTTCCCATGAGGGAAGGATACATTCCTACACCCACACTCCCAGTTGCCGGCTGGGAATGTTCAACTTTCGGAACCGAAGCTCCTGACGATGTAGTAATAGGCGGATTCTTGAATTCCATTTGGTCAATCGTTACAATATTCCCGTTATGTGGAAAGCTTACAACGCGAAACACAGAAGACGCGACGGCTTGCATACTATGCATCCAATTCCTTCCCAATAAGAGATTGTACTCAAGGGGTGCATCAACCACCTCAACCTCTATCGCAATGGTCTTCCCTCCCAAACGAACTTTAAGGGAAGGAAGGATGCCGTGTGGCCTAAATGATCTCCCATCAAAAGCAGTTAACATGGTCGTAGACTTTGACAACTCAGGAGAACCAAGACCCTTCCAACAAGACAAAGACATCACAGAAGCAGCAGCGCCCTTGTCAATCACAGTACGCTTGACAGTCATATTAAGACATTCTACATGTATCAAAAGGGACACATAGTAGGGCAAGTGAGGCTGATGTCCTGTGATTTCAAATTTGATCGTTGAGGAAGAATCATCACCATTCACACCAAGAGCAGAAAGCAAAGCCTTCCTTTGCGACGGACAACTCTGAAGCACCTCCAATGCAGACATCGCACAAGGAGTATGACCCAAGTCCTCGACAACTGAATAGTTCTGGGCGGCTCGGGCATTTGGATTATGCCTCGAATGCTTAAGTACCCCCTTAGGAATGCAAGGTGCAGCTTCAGGTTTATCCGCAGGTTTCTCAATGCGCAAAGGAGTTCCTGGTGGATCAGGTTCTTTACTTGGGTTGGGTTGTGACGAAGTATAATATTTCGCACGCGTCACAACCTTCGCGGCACAGACCATATTAATGCACCCACGACCACTAGTCTCAGGTGGATCATCATCACTAGATTGATCATGGGACTTCGAGGTCATATTCTGGTTATGCGGTAAAGGGTTCGTTAACACAGCTGGGCCCTGTGCTATGAACTTCGAAGCTTCATCCATCCTAGGGCACAAGTAAGTGAGGTGATCATCCTTACATAGCTTGCAAGGAAACTTAACCTTACGTTTAGTCTGCTTGTCCCCCCCAACATTTTTATTGTTCTTGTCATTATTATTGGCATTTTCGTTCTTATACCCACCCTTTTTATTATTATTGTTTTTACCCTTCTTTCAGTTTCGTTGGGGTTGCTGGTTACCCTTCTGGTCTGACGTTTGTACAGCAAGTACATTCACCGTTTGGGTAGGCTGAGACGAAGCCATAGCTTGTCCCGAGGCAGATTGGTTGGTAGACAATTGAGCAACTTGTTTCGCAACCGAACCTACAGGTTTCTTACTTGCACAACCCACAATGCCATCGGCATGTGGTCTAGGTTTGGCATTGGGATCAAAACTCGAATGAGGAGCATTGGGTATAATCTCATATAACAAACCAGACTAAGCATAGATCAAGTCTAGTTCCTGCGCCCTAAAGATTGCTTGTTTCTCATTCTGCACTCCGGATGTGGAAACATCCTTCGCTATATATGGCAATAAAGATTTGAGGAACCACTCAAGGAGGAATTCTGGTGGTATAAAGGCTTTAATTAATCTCTTCCGTCTACGCCACTCCTGAATATGATCAGAAATATGGGTGGCTTTATCTTGCTGAAATGTCGACAAGAGTTTAGTACCAACATCATATCGCACTGGTAGCTGGAAGTGATTAAGGAAAGTCATTGCAAGGTCATCGAACAAGGTAAACGCACCCCTAGGTAACTCTATACACCATTTTGCCGCAGACCCTATGAGGGTGCGCTGAAATAGTCTCAAGCGGACTGAGTCCTAATGCAATGAATTCGAAGAGCACCATAGGTGGAATGTCGTAACGTGTTCACTCAGATCCTCTCCTGGTTTGCCTTCGAATTTAGGTATATCCGAAGGAAGCTTTGTAGGGACAGCCGGCCAAGCCGGGTCATGAGCCACAGGATCATTCGTAAGTCTTGATAAGTCAGGTAAATTGAGTGTCGCAAGGAAAGGGAGCCTAGGATGATGAGGTCTAGGGACCGCTCCCTGGTTCATATGGGATTGATTGCCACCATGACCTTGGCCATAGTGACCTCCTCCCATATGACCCGTATAGGGTGGCGCCGAAGCACCATAATGAGGTGGACCTTGACTAAGGGGAGCTACAAATACATAAGTAGGAGGATAAGCAGGCTGTGAATACCCGCCTCCATAAGGTGCAGAAACTTGTCCATACTGCATCCCATAGTAGGGTCCATAAGTCATCGCTTACGATGCCCCATGAGACACTCCATAGGTAGGTACATACATTCCAGAAGTAGGAATATACATGCCGAAAGTAGGGATATATGTCGAGGAAGTAGCAACCTGACCTCTAGAAACATGAACATAACCTCCCAAAACTACGGGTGGTATGTAGGCTTCAGACACAATAGGTCTAGTAATTGCAGTACGGATCTAACTTGTAGCTACGTGCCGACTCGAAGGACCACGTGAGTAAGGTGGAGGATTTGAATTTGAAGAACTCAGAAGCGAGGACGAAGGAATCTCCGTAATAAGATATGTGCTAGTGCCTATCGTCACTCGTCTAGAACCTGGTATCACTATGGGATCACTAACTCTAGACCTAGGAGGTATATAAGGTATAGCTTCCATCGTTGGGATGGAAGGTGCAATGTGACTAGTACTCCGAAACCTCTCCGCAAAGTAAGGCATGGGATTTCCCCCAGGCATAGTGCTAGGGTCAAAGTCGGATTCGACATTAAATGCCAAATCATGCATAGGAAAACTAGTCATAGCATAACCACCGTAGCTAGTGCTGGCAGGTTCAAAGTGAGTCTCGGCGTCTTCCGGCATTCCATACTGGTAATGTGCCAATGAGGGGTCAGGCCTAGAATGAATAGGTCTATCATGCATGGCTCCTATCTCAGAAATCATAGGTCCTAACTCGGTTAGGTCGGGTGAAGGATCATAAGTAGGCGTAAAATCCCCATCGTCAACACGAATAGGAGGAGGAAGTGAATCAGATGTATCTTCTGAATGATCTCCCATGGTGTGTGAATCAATGTGTGATATAGTCTACCTGGACTGTCTAGGTCCCTCTCCCAAAGGAGGAGAATCAGTAGAAGGCAGAAGTCCTACTAAACGACGAGAACAGCACGGGGCCGCACCCGAATCCACAATGACTCAAAAAATAGCAAAGACTCTCTATTTACATCAACCCTAGGCTAACTAGCGTGCACAGAGCAATCACTATAAAATCTAAAGCCAAAAGTAAGCAAACAAGGGCTGGATAAGTGAGCTCCTGAATGTCATGGCTGGTATGTCTCGCCTAGGAGAGGCTTGAGAGGCCCTTGTCACCACAAGCGGAGGTTTGAAACCAATTATTGTGGCCCTCAGCTTCAACGCGTAAAGCGACTGTGCTGTTTGACCCCAACTTGGTCGGGACACATGTAGAATAACCTCTACATGTACCCCCTTGATATCCTAGGTAAGGTCACTAAGGTCACCTCAATATAATCAATGCTCATGCAGACAGTCGCAGGCGGGATTGACGGTATGGGCAGGGTAGCAAAGCCCGAAACTCCTGAAAGAGCCCCCAGATACGAATACAATCCTGGCTATATCGCCGGTGCTACACAGTTACTGACCAGGGGTTATCCCAATCAACAACCGCTCACACTGCCTAGTGCTTGACTCCCTTTTGAGAGGAGCTTCCTGAGAACGCCAGTTATACCAAGGATTTCACACACTCCCTGGACAGACACCTAGTTGTTGTTGTTTAGTGATCTTGGAGAATTGACTTACAATGAACTATTCCAAGATCCTAAAACCTAAGCATTAGAGGAAATTTGGGGTCTAAAATGGGCCTTATAAGAAAACGTGCCAAAATAAGTTTTGGTGAGTTGGAATTCAAGAACCAATAGAATTTCAATAAAATAAGTCAACCATAATGGTTGAATTGACATATTTGTCATTAAAAAAAACTACTTTTTTTGTTCGTATTTTCGACATATCTCATTGTGTTTTTACTCAAATTTCGATCGGGAGAGCTCATTGGATGTGGAATTTGATTCCTCATCCAACGAGTACCCACACTGCATACTTTTGACGGATCCCGCTACCCCAAAAACAAGAAATACCTGAAAAAACGTGATGATGATGTCATCATCACGTTTTTTTAGGTATTTCTTGTTTTTGGGGTAGCGGGGTCTGTCAAAAGTATGCAGTGTGGGTACTCGTTGGATG
>LPNX010480957.1:41124-108330 GCA_001517045.1 Pseudotsuga menziesii
CTCAGCCTTTCTATCTTATCCACTCTTTATATAGAGAGATATAGACGGTTGGCTAGGGATATATGACAAGATATAGAGGGTGGGTTAGGGATGGAGGGAGAGAAAAAAATACATAAACAAATAAAAAGAGAAAGAGAGGGGGGATAGGGAGAGAGGACTAGATAAAGAGGGTGGGTATTAATATATTAATATCATTATCATCTCATCTATTTTATGTGTATCGACTAGGGTTTTTGTTTTCTAGTATTAATTTTTAATTGAAGTGTATTTGACATTATCTATCTCTTGGAATTGTCGTGTTTTTGTTTCACCTATATTGCATACAATTATTTTCCAAGTAGGAGTTTAATATTCATTTGTGGATTATTGACAAGTTCTATGCACTTGACAATAAAAATTTTGAGCAACTTTAATTAACTCTCCCCATTTGTCATGTCCCCAATTAAATAATTTCCAAATAAGACTACTTGCAAATAATGTTCCACCAACCTACTAGTTCCCTAGGTTGAGACGGAGACATAAATTTTGTAATAAGGGGCTATGGGACCCAAATGTACTTTAGTTTACCATATTCACATTTAAATGGGCCAGATAAATGATAAGAAAATAAGGTGGCATGGGTTCATGAAGACACTTGGGAGCTTGTGGATCCTTTGGATGACTAGATTCCCCACACACTTGGCATGGTCTTCATCGAAATTCGAACACATGGGTAATGTAACAGTATTGGTTGGTGGTGTGGTGTCAAATATAATATAATGAGACAAGGAATTCGACTAGTTAAAGGAGAGTAACTTATTAAAATTGGAGTCATAGCAATGTATGGATTAAGGCACAAACTCACAATAGATTTCATAGATCAATTTTACTCAGAAAATGACATGAAAACAGTGCAATAAGGAGTTGCAACTGTAAAATTGCTATCATTAATAAAAAGTAGTGATACAATGTCATACAATGGCATGAATAACCCTAAAATTCGAATCACAGAGAGGTCATTCAAATTCAGTACATGAGAGTGGCTTTGCTATCAATTAGACACCACTTGGCACATTAGTTAACCACTTAACACAACCTTAATTGAATCTAACTAAATCAGAGGTAGTTTAGACTGAATCTAACTGAATAGAGCTCGACTACATGTCAATCAGAGGTGAGGGTGCATACCTGACTTAATTTAGGTGAGATCAAGTGAACTAAATTGAATTGAGTCACCAAAAGTAGTTGGAGACGCGTTTAATCACTCAAGTTAACTGCAATTTACCAAAAAAAGGAAAAATAATGAGGGAGGCACCTTTATAGCTTCATTTTAACTGAAATTAGGTGAAACAACCATTAGTTAACTGATTTGGGGCACTTATGTCATGCAAATAAACCTAGATTTGCTCCTTGATTGAAGGAGGAGGCTCAATTAGTCTCCCTGATTGAAGGAGAAGACTTAGTTAGACTTCCTGATTGAAGGAGGAGATCCATTTAGGATCCCTAATTGAAGGAGGATGATCTAGTTGATGATGCAATCACATATTTGAGTCAATAAATTAGGATTAGTGGTAAATTAGGCCAAATAAGCCAAATAATGATGTGTGGGTTGGATAATGACTCCAACACCCCCCCTTAATCTACAATCATGTGGAGGAGTGAAAAATTAATAGAGCCCCAACAACAAAGTCCATAGGTCACCCTTTACAAAAATTAATTCTAAAATGCTCAAAAAATTCTAAGTGAGGAAAAGAGGGAAAACCTTGTGGGAAAGAAATCCCCCCCTCAAACTGAATACTAAAGAATTAAGTTGACTTCACCATGATGAACTCACCCCCAACAGTAAACAGAGGTAAGTGAAATTTTTCTTAGTAAATTTCTTGATGAAAATGTCTGCAATTTGCTCATCTGTGGGGCAATATTGCAGAATAATTGTCCTGTCATGCACAAGTTCTTTGATGTAGTGCATGTGGATCTCGATGTGTTTGGTTCTCTATATTTGAACTGTATCTGTCGAGATCTTGATAGAACTTTTATTTTCACAAAAAAATACATTAGATGAAGTGCTACTAATATCAAATTTTGCCAAAATACCTTGCAGACAAACTGTCTATATGCATGCATTGACCGTTCCTCGATACTCTGCCTCTACTACAGATAGTGCAATGGTAGCATGCTTTTTACTTGACAAGCAAATAGGCCCACCACAAAAAATGAACGCATAGCCATAAGTAGACTTCCGATCAAGGCAATCTCTATCCCAATCTGAATCTGTGAATCCTACCAAGTCTAGCTTGGAATCAACAACATAGTGAATGCCATAGGTTCTAGTACCCTAGACGTACTATAGAATCCTCTTGGTTTCCCTCCAATGAATCTCAATAGGCTGTTTCATATACCTTTATACAACATTCATGGCATAAAAAATTTCAAGCCTTGAATTTTTCAAGTAGAGAAGGCTTCTGATCAACTGATGGTAGAGAGTAGAATCCACCTGTGGAGTAGAATTTCCCTCTTCAAGACTATTTCCTGAGAGGAAGGGAAAAGGTGCATCCTTACAATCAGCCATATTAAACTTAGTTAACAAGTATGAAGAATATTTTTATTGTTTCACCATAATCCCATCAAAATATTGAGTTATTTCTAGCTTGAGAAACTGCCTCAACAGGCCTAAATCACTCATCTAAAAGGCTTCATGTAAAGCAATTTTTATGAAGTTGATTGAGGCAAGAGTGATTCCTGTGATTAGTAGATCATCAAAATACAAAACTATAATCATAAAATTAACTTCATATTTCTATAAGTACACATTTGGATTAGACTTACATCTTTCAAAGTTCTGTGATAGCAGAAAAGAATCAATTTTGGTGTACCAAGCTCTTAGGGCCTGCTTTAAGCCATACAAGGATTTATGCAGCTTGCAAACTAATGATGGATCTGATGTGTATCCTTCAAAATGATTCATGTAGATCTCTTCTTTTAGGTCTCCATGAAGGAAATCACTTTTTACATCCATATGGTGCACCTCCGAGTGCTTGGATGCAGAAATGGCCAAAACTAGTTGTATAGACTCCATTTTTTCCACCGGTACAAAGGTCTCAGTGTAGTACACTTGTTGGAATTGGGAGAATCCTTTTGATACTAGTCGTGCTTCATATTTGTAGGTCAATCCATATGCAGAAAACTTTGTCTGATAGACCCATTTTTATTGGAAATTTTCATCCCAGGTGGAAGGGAAACTAGCTCCCAAGTTGCATTTTTCGGAGAGAGTTGAACTCTTCATTCATTACAGCTTGCCATCTAGGATCATTACAAGCATGATAATATGAATTAGGATAATACCCAATAATCATGTAGCAGGCATCATACAAAAAATAATCATTGCAAGAAATAGAAATTCATGGTCTTTGAAAATCTGACTGAGTTCTCCTTGGATCAGGAGGATTTCCAACATCTAACCCGACAAAAGAGAGTCTTTTCGGCCCATTTTGGTAGATGAGTGGGAAAATTAGGATCTGATTCAGAACCTGATATATCATTCTCACTAATATAAAAAATCATATATGAAATATCATAGCTCACACTTTCATTTTCATCATCAGAATCTTCAGCAAAACAAGAGGGAATTTCAGTAGTTTCTTCCTCTACTAGTTTCACATCTTGGAGAGGTTCTTCGAAGCGGAAAATTTTCTCTATGAATATATTTTTGGTTCTGATATTCAAGAGTGATTATACCTTTTATTCCTCTGGATACTCAATGAACATGCAATCAATCCTCTGCGGTTGCAAATACTTTCTCTTATCTAGTGGAATTCAAGCCCAAGTAGTGGACCCAAAAACTCTAAAATCGCACACATCCGGTTTGTGAGCAAAGTATGCTTCAAAAGGTGTTTTTCCTTTCACTGATGAATGAGGAACCATGTTATGAACGCAGGAAGAAACATTCATAACTTCATCCCAAATATTTGCAGCCAAATCTTTAGCTTCTACCATGTATGTTTTCATCTCTTTTAGAGCTCGATTTTTCCTTTCTACTACACCATTCTGCTAAGGTGTGTAGGGAATGGTGTGATGAATCTTGATTCCACTTTTAGAAATTTTTTTACATCAGCTCAGATTTGATGTATCCACCTCCATTGTTTTATCTGAGAGCCTTAATCTTTCTCCTAGTACCATTCTTAACAGAAGCTTTAAAATCTATGAACTTTCAAGGACTTTAGATTTTTTCTAGAGAAAATACACCCATATAATGAATCTATACAGGTCATTGATAAAAGTGAGCATATACCTCGATCCATTCATTGAGGTTGTAGGAGTTGGACTGCTGATATTAGAATGGATCATCCTAAAAATACATGTAGCTCGCCTTTCCTTTCCCCGATCAAATTTATGCTTAGGATGCTTGCCAACAATGCATCCCTTGCAGATCCCTTTGGAGGATTTGATTGGAGGGAGGCCTTCCATCATGGAATTCCTTTGAATTTTCTGCAATTATTTGAAATTCACATGTCCAAACCTTTCATTCCATATCCGTTTGACCTCATTCCTATGAGTCAGAAGGGCACTATGCTTTGAATCAGGCACAAATTTGGAGAACTCATAGGTCTTAGAAGAATGATTCTCTATACCTATTGCAATGAGTTTTTTGGATGCAATTCATGAGACCTACACCTCATTTGGGCTGAATGTAACTCTTTGGGGAAAACCTGTGTGTGTCATTTTATACACATAAAATAGGTTTGAAGCCAAAGATGGAACATAAAGAACATTTTTGAAGCTTCCATGTTCTAGTTTGGCAGTACCTTTTCCTTTTGAATTTATTTGAGAGTCACCTCCCATGTGGATGGAGATGCAACTATAAATGTACAGGGATGAAAAGGAGTCTTTGTTTACCCCCATATGGTTCGAAGCACCAGAGTTAATGAGAAGAGCTCCAGGATTCAAAACATTAGCAATGAGGCCATGTCCTTTTTCGGGATGATTGTTTCGATCTTGATTATCTTTCTTCCTTGCACCTTCAGGAATATTGATGTTGTTCTTCTCAAGTAGAAGATTCATTTGATCAAGTTGTATCTTCATGCAAGAGATTTCAAAGTGAAAACCTCTTCCACAATAAGAACATTTGATCTTTTCTTTTCCTTTTTGCTTGTTCTTTCTTGAGCTTGAGGGCTCATCGAGCTGTTGGCATTTCTCCTTTATAGTAGGAGAGTCAACCTTTGTCTTTTGGCTATTTTGCTTCCCCTTGAAATTCGTAGCTTTGGGTCATCTAGTAAACAAAGCTTGATATTTAGAGGATATGACAATTCCCATTTGGACAAGCTTGTCATGCTCATTGGTGATAGACTCAATGAATGCATTGAGGGTCAAAATCTTCCAATCAAGAATTGTAAGCTTTCTTATAATCTTTCCTTTTTGGAACTTTATTAAAATGCCCAATTTTCCAATTTTTTCTCAATTTTGGCTCTTGACTAGTTTTGATGTCTAGACCTCCAAATTGACCCAAATGCTTCCAAAATTTCTTTGAAGGTACATGAATGATAATATAACTTAAATATAATTCTTATGTATTTTTTTTGACCTCCCAATTACATCTAAAAACTTGTTTAATGTTCTATTCAAAGTAGGAGCCTTTACTAGCAAATTGGGGCTCAAATTCCCCCTGGGTAATTGTCGAAAATGGCTTAAAAAATGATCCCAAAGTCACTTGAATTTATTAAAAGAGGCTGTTTATGTGTAATGGACATTTTAACAGTCTTATTCATCATGTTTTAGTTTGTACAATCTGTTATTACTCTTTCCAAAACAACTCCCAAGTCACAATTTGACCCTTGGGGAAAATGCATCAAATCTTCTCCCATTGCAATAAAAATGGGTAAAATGGATTTTGATTCTTAAGTACTGAAAATTAGAATTTAAATAAACTTTAATTACAGTGCATACATCATACATTTATCAGATATTCATTCTTCCATTCGAAATAATAAGCATTACCATGGCATATATCAAAATGGAGTGGAAATGGTCATTGTTTGCTCATTAAAAGTCATTTTGACATACAACTATTAGGAATTTCGACTTGAAAATTTCTGAGAATGAATAAAAGAGAATATTTAACTTATTAAAATCATAAATTTACAATTAAAGGCTCTCCCAATTCGAAATCATTAGCATTACAATGGTTCACAACAAGATAGTGGGAAAATGACACTATTTCTTCATTGTTCAACATTTTTACATGAACCCTTTTGTGTATTTAGACCTGAGAGTATTCTAAACATGAAATATAGATCATATACATCAGAAAATAATATAAATATCATTATAATATTCCCCAAAGAGATCAATAGCTCACCCAAAGCGCAATCCCTCCATTGGCATGAATATGGTGTGAAAACTGGAAATAGTTGAGAGAGAGTNTACAAGAATCCACATTCTTTTATGTAGCTTACACCTTCAAATAATAATCCATTAAATCTCCATGAAATACCTGAGTGGCCTTTCCAAACACCAACTAGGATGGGAATCTTTCATCCTTGAAATTGGCTTAAGCAAGAAAACTAGTCATTCACTAGCTCTCACAATTCACAAATGACAATTTCACAAATGAGCAAAAGATTCCTCTCATGGATGATCCCTGAATTTTATAAAAATGATTGGTATTCTAAGGTTCCAAATCCATCCATAAACCTAATCCAAGTCGAATTGGTGTGGCTGCTCATGCTATGCCATGTGCCCTGTCTCTTCACCTTCCCTCTTCTCCCAAATTTTAGTAGGAGCCTCTTGGCCTTCTCCAACTCCCAATTTATACCTCCAAGATGATCTATTCAGGCCTTACATGTCATTATGTCAGTATGTTAGCCTTAATATCTGACTTGGGTCATAAATTTCATAGAATCTCCATCATTGGTGTCATAGTTGTCATAAATGTAAGGGGAATCTAGCCAAGTGTCCATGAAACTACCATTTGGATCTTCCTCTCCCATGTAAGTTACAATTAATCCCAGTTTTGACCTATGAAGTATATGGACAAGTATATTATCCTTATTATCCATCCAAAAACATTAGGCTTCCCATATATTCGAATTTGCAAGAGAAAGATACCATTTAACATAGGACTTCTAGCCAATGTGGGCCCCATAGTCTCCATGTGTCTTCATGCTCTATTGCCACTTACATTTTATCTTGTATTTATTTAATAATATCAATTATTAAATATTTATCCCCTTATAATGTCTAAACATCATTTATTATCCCCCTTTTTCCAAATCTCAAAGCTTCCACCCCCAACCTAGGAAACTAGTGATTTTCCTCCTTGGCAATTATTTGACTTTTAGCATCCATTTGACAAATTTCATGAATATGGAAAATGTAATTTGGAAATTGTGACCCAATTCCAAATTTGGGACATTACAAATCCTCCCTTCCCAATATTGCTTGTCCTCAAGCAATTTCAAACATGGCTGTTGAAAAACCTGCTTTCTGTATGATTCTTTGAAGTTGCCATTGAGCTGCCCACCTTGAGTCTTTGAGATTTCATGAATATTTCAGAGAGGAACCACTGCTGCTGCACTAATCTGATTAAAATCACCTTATTAAATGGGGAATCCATCTCCCATACTGCTTGTCTCCCAAATAATTTGAAATCAATGGGAGTAAAAACTATACCAGGGTCCCATTGCTTGCATTGCACTCCAATAATTAAGAGTGCTCTACAACCCATACCATTTGGAAAGAGAATTCATGGATCCCATTTTCTTGTATGCATTCTTCCAAACATCATGAGTGCATAATATATATCATCAAAGTATATAAAAACATAATAAGAATGTACATCAAGGGGGTTCCTCACCAATAAATCGTGAAAGTGCTTATACCTCCCAATGAGTAGACTACAATTTGCCAAGTGCATACAAGCTTCAAGTGACCAATCAAATCTTCTCCAATGAAATAGGTTAGGATCCCATGTCCCATTATTCTGCTCCAAATATATATAATGTGCATCAATATAATCATCCATGTGTTCTTTCATCCAAGGAGTGAATGAAGAACCTCCACCAAAATCTGAACCAAATAATGAGCAAAGAAAACATGAAGACTTCAAGTGGATCAAAGAAGTATCATCAATACGCCCATGAATATGTATATCATCATGAAATAACAGAGGATTTTTCTTCCAGTAAGAATATTCTTCAATCGCATATCTCTTCACCCAAGTGTGTGATGAAGTTCCTCCAACATCAAATAGACTAGGCAAAGAGAAAGGAAAATGGTGAGTCTCCAAGTGACTCAAGTGAACATCATAGGTGCACCCATGTAGATGTGTATCATCATAATGTAAAAAAGGATGCTCCTGAAAATGTAAATAATAATGTGCTCCAACCATGTCATCATAAAAATTCAATCTAGGAGTTCCATACTCTTCATGTGGCACCATAAAAAAGAACCCTTTCACCCATACTTCATTAGGATGAATGTTGCAAAATTTGGAAGTGTAGGATGTAGGAAAAATAACTAACTCAACCAAGTGATCAGTAAGTAAAAATTGTTACCATGTGAAGGATCCATAGGGGTAGGATTATGCACCTCCCTTAAAAATGCAAAACTTTCCTCATAGTTTGGTTTCAATGTAGTGGAATCATGCAATTCTCCAAAAAGTGTGTAACCAGTTTCAGGAGGCAACTCAAGTTCCTCTTCCACCACAACAAGTGATTGTATCTCATCAATATTATCTTCAAATACATCAAGAACCTGCAATTTTTCATGTTTCTCATGATCCATCATGTCATGAGAATCCTCCAAGCAATCTACCTTATGAAAATTTGAAACATCGGAGGAAAAACAAGTGTCTTGCAAATTTTCAAGAAGTTGCTCATTTTGAATTGTGAGATTATGAATAACTTCATTATCCTTCAAGTAGTATTCATGTAACCATTCACTAAGCTCAATTAAATTTTTTCTATAAAAAATCAAAGACATGAAATTACCTTTGATGTTGCACATTGCTCTTTTAATCTTCTCCATGTCTTCAAGGAAGGATGGCTCCTCCAAGGAAGTAGCTCTCCAACAAGAATTTGATACCAATTCTTGAGTGTCATGGAGTATGCTAAGGGCATCTTGGATCTTATTTTCATTCATATTTAAGGACCCTTCAAGAAAATGAGGCTCTTGCAAATGAACCTCCTCATCTTCTTCCTTCTTGCTTGGACCAACTTCGTGAAGCTCAAGTGGTGATGGGGAAGTTGATCTTGTTTCTTCTTCAACTGCTACAAGGTATTCATTTTCATGTTTAATGGAATTTTGGCTTGCAAAAACACTTTCAAAATTTATCTCTATGTCACCAACATAGAGGTGTGAGCACCCATCAGTAGGTACTCCTTCATAGTTCAAGCATCCATCCGTATATGCTCTTTGGTTCATTTCCAAGCTAGCATGTGTCTCAAAATTATCTTTAGTATTTTCAATAAAAACTTCTTCATACTCATGCGATGTCTCTTCATATTTTTCAGAGTCACTTGGGAGTAAATTTTGATCATCTTCATGTAATTCATTTTCCTCTTCAGCACCCACAGAAATTTGTAGCTCCTTGGTCTCCTCCCTACTTGTGCATTGATGATTATTACTTAATGAGTTTTGATTTGAATTATTTTTTATAAATTAATTCAACCAATCATTAAGGTATTCATAATGACACTACAACAAAAATTGGATTTAGCGTCGAATTTAGCGCCGGATTTTAGTGTAATTTTTTCCCAATTGTGATGAACAATCTGGCTCTAAACTTGGCGCTATTGTATGTTTTCGTAAAACACCGTCAATTGCATCTTTTTTTCCGTCCTTTTTAACATCCATTTTTGCACCCAATTTTTTGCATCTTTTGTTACGCCTTTATTTCCGCCCAATTTTGCAACTTCTATTGCATCTTTTTTTGCATCCTTTGTTACAACCTTGTTTGCACCCAGTTTCACGCTCAGTTTTGCATCCAATTTTGCGTTTTTTTTTGCTCCTAGTTTTTCATCGATTCTTGCACCCAATTTTGCACCATGTTTTGCATAAAATTATGTGTCCAATTCCACATCTAACGTTGCATCTAGGATTGCATCCATTTTTCGGCCCATTTTTGCATCTAGTTTTGCATCCAATTTTACTTATAATGTTGCATCCCCATTTGCATCTAATTTTGTATCTTGTTTTACGCCTTTTTTTGTATCCATGTTTGTGCCTAATGTTTCATCTCTTTTTACGTCGTATTTTTCATCTAGGTTTGCACCTAGTGTTGCATCCCGGTTGATGTCTTTTTTTGCATCTATGTTTGAGCCTAATGTTGTGCCTAGTTTTTCAGCCATGTTTGTATCTAATATTGCATCTAGTTTTGTGTCCAATGTTGCATCCCATCTTGCGTTCAATATTATGTCTAGTTTTACATCCAATGTTTTGTCCCATCTTACATCCAATATTGTGTCTCATTTTAAGTTTTTGTGTGCGCCAAGTGTTCCTTCCATTTTTGCACCTGGTGTTACACCTAGTTTTATGTCCATCGATACACCATATTTTGTGCTCAATTTAATGTCCAATTGTACATCTAGTTAGGAGTCCACTTTTGCATCTACTGTTGCGTTTATTTTTGGACCTAGTATTGCATCTAGTTTTGAGTCATTAATTGTGTCTAGTGTTGAATCTCTTTTTTCATCCAATTTTGCGTTGTGTGACATCCATTTTTGTGTCCATATTTGCGTCCGACATAAGGTCGAATTTTGCATCCACTTTTGTGTTTGGTGTGACATCCAATTTTACTTCTTGTTTTGCATTTAGTGTTGCATCTAATATTGCATCCATCTTGCACTACTACATTTTTTACCTTTATAAATACATTCCAATATCATTAGGGCATGGAGGAATCGAACCACCAACCTCCTGCTTGTAAAACAAGCGCTATTCCATTGAGCTAGCACCCTTTAAGAATTGTGAAGAGGAGAAATATTAACACATAGATTTGATCATTTGTAATTCTAATAAAAGACAATCAGATCCAAAGACATTCAAGCTTAAAATCCAATTTAATTTTTCAAACACACTAATAAGCACAAAAATATACCGTCCTTAGGAAACAAAATATCGTAAACAGTTATGCAATCTATTAAACTGGTCCACAAAAGAGTCTTAGAGAACAACATAATGCATTGATGCATACCTAATAACCTAAAATTGATATGGACACAGAATAAGGGATGTGTTTACGAAATAGTTGTAGAATCCGATTGAGGATGTGTGTGTTGCTACATAAATTTTGTTATGCATTGATGAGGTAATTTTGTTCAGCAATGGGATGGTAAGAGAAGAAATCATGAATGGTTACTAAAAGAATATTCCTACAAACTAAATAGTGCTACAAACTAAAGACAAAATTAGGGAATATTTCTTAAAATATACCAAGAAGTACATATAAATCCATTATACCTACCATCTACAAAACCTGTACCTACTACAGCTTCAAAATCAACCACTATCTATAGAATAGAAACAACACATTCACATCCCAGCTAGAATATACCATACCGTAGTCATGGCCTACTAAGAGAGGGTATGCACATTCAAAAATAAGGTTTTTCAACCCCAGAGGAATGATGCCTAAGTGAACAGTCCAAGAGAAGCCCAGAGAAATGAACACGGTCTACTTTATCAGCAACAAAATGGAATTATCATGCATTCTTCATGTGCTAACAAATAGAATCCAATTCAAAGGAAATTGTGAAATTATTAGTGAGTCCAATAGGACTACAACAATAATCTAGTTCAAATGATGGAGAAAAAACATTTCTTAGCTAGATGCAAGGTCCTTGATGGACTTGGAGATGCAAGGTCCTTGATACACCCATGATGGCTGGTCCACATGGTAGGTGCTTAACTACGCCCTTCATGATTAATCCTTTGTCCAACATAAGTGGCTCATGATCATGTTCATGGTACAAGCCCTCTGTGTTACATCTCTCCTCATTCACCTGCAACTTTGAAGGCTCCTCATGCATAATCATCAAAGGTCATTCCCCCAAATCACGTGTGACACTCATGCCCTCATGTGTTACTCATGTCAAGGATTATGAAGTATTTGTTGTTGTAAATAATGAAGATCATGCCAAGCTCAATTGGTAATTGAGATCCTCAACCATATTTTCCTTATCTTCTGCAAAAATTAAGAGCAAGGTCCCTATCCATGAACTGCAAGTAATTAGACTTCATCTACTCCAGTGTTTCTCTTATGGTGCGCAATTGGGTACTAATGACCCCTTCTGCAACTTTGCAACTCCCCTTTATCTCTCCTCTAACTGGATCTTCCACATAAGGAATTATGAAGGAATCTATTTCTTGAGAACTATTTGTCTATCTCTCATTTCCTATGTGATTTGTTTAGCACATCATGTCCTATTGAAAAGCTTTTTTAATTTCAGCACAAAAGCTTGAAAAATATTGTTATTTTCTCGACTTTCATATTTAGAAGCTATTATATATTTTTGGTTTGATGGAGTTTTCTTGAAATGTGTGCTGAGGTGTAGGAACACATGATACAAAATTCCTTTTGTATGCTTTATGTATTGGTCAGAGGTGTTCACTTGTAGCAGCATAATAAGTTGCAACTTCAGTATGGCAATGTAGCAGATCTAGATCTGTCATGATTCCTATGCATGGCAGAGATGGCTGTAGGTAACAACACTACGTTATTCAAGCTTGGACATAGGTGGAGTAGCTGTATAGACTGAGTTATGAGTGCATGCATGTTTTAATTTTAGAAGCAGGATCATTTTAGCATATTTACTAATTTTGTGTGTTCTAGAATCAGAGTTGTTGTTTTGTTTTTAGTTTTTCCAGATATAGAAAGTGCAGGATGTTAGGGAAACTTCCAGATTATGTATTTTGCACTAATTTAGACAACTCTCTCAAGCTGTGAAGGCACACTTATCTAAGAAGATTGGTCATGCAGGTAGTGTGCAATTTTCTAGATAGATTTAGAGTTAGGGTTCTCTATGGACGTATCGTAGATTGGACTTCCACAAATTTTTGAATAGACACTCCTCTTGTTGGACATATCATGGATAGGATTCTTAATAATATTTTCACAAGTTCGATTATCTATGAAATTCCAATAGTCATCATTCCCATCTATGTCGGATATGAGATAGTCTTCCTTGCTAGTATCACATCCTAAGATATAACTACCCTCCTCCTGTTCATAATAATCATCCTTCAAAGTTTTGGTTTCAAAGATATTACGAGAAGTTAAAATTTCCAAAAATTCATCCCTAAGTGATGAACATAGAGGAGTGTCATCATACACATCATAAATTTCTTCATAAGTGTCGATATCTGTAATGGTTTCCTCATGAGGGATTTCTGGAAAAATATTAGCATTGCAACAATCTTGAGAATACCTCAAATCTTCAATGTTTTCAGTTATGGTGACATGAGGAGACTCTTCAACAATGTGTTCAATCATGGGTTCCTCGTGAAGCTCTTCAATAGGATCATCCCAAGTGTGCTTATCTATAATGGAATTCATGGGCTCCTTTAGATCCTTTAGGTGGGTGAGGGCCCTTTCTACAACAATTACCATATCTCCCTCACCATTATGCCACCTCTCAAAAAACATAGCACATAAGTCTTCAAGGGAGGTAATGCATTTATCATGAAGACCACAAAACCATATCCAAGCATTCTTTTCCAAAGAATTAGCAAAAATCATCACCATATTATCCCTATGAAGCATGTTGAGCTTATTCACAAATGAAAAAAATAATGTGATGTGACAGAAAGTTGAATCACCATTTCCACAAAAAATTGGAGCCTAAACATATCCTTTATCCTGGAGATACGGTTCATGGTTAGGAAAACCCAGGATGGCCGAGAAATCGATGGGAGGATATGCATTGGAGATTTGAGCACGATAACCTTCATCTTCCATAACGACTTATCAGTAGCATATATCAACCATGTATTTTGTATTGAACTAGAGCTGTCAAATAATGAGCATTTAAAGTTTTACTATGTCGTATGACCTCATCTACACACAACAAGTCTCAACAAAATCATGAGAAAGTAGGGTTTTATCCCTTCAATGGAGTCGCCACATGAAAAATAAAAATATGCATTTATAAATCTTTCACAAAAATGATTTTTTTCTTTTCTTTGTAAAAATAAAAACTGAAAAAATTCAGTGGAGTCACCAGATGAAAATTAAAGATCTACTCTAATCATTCATCAAACAAATAAAAAACAAAAAGGAAGAAAACAAAAGTCGTACTCTGGGAATAAAAATATTTATCCTCGGCAACGGAGCCAAAATATGTTGCCACCTTTCACACACCTAGGGGGGAACATGGAAAAAATATTCAAGCCACTCGATGTGCCCTTGGGGGCAAGTCTCGAGTCAAGGCTATCACCTTGTTCTTGACTCGTTCGTTTAGGGAAACTGCTAACGAAGCCAAGGGGGGTAGACCCTACAAGTTACTAAGGCTGGTTACTTAGATGATGATGGTATTAAATGAGTAAGTTTCTTAGCAGTTTTGATTTAAAAATTATAAACAATAGATAACATGATGAAACAATAAAAAATAAGCACGATACGACACCCAATCATGTATATATTGAAAGAAATAAACAGTTGACCAGTGCCTTAAATGGAGCTGAAATTAATTAAGAGTGCTTGCAAGTGCTGGAGTGAATGTTGTGCAATTGTATCTTGGTATGTTTTAAATTAATGTGAAAAAATGAGTGAATTAAAGTAGGGAGGGGGGGACTCCATATATACCCGGGGGGTACTTGGAGTATGTCCAAACGCAACAACTGCTAAGGCTACCCGCAAGGAATGTGTGGGCTGGATGGAGTCTTTGAGACTATGTTTGTAATACACTTCCTAGGATGTAACAAAGATCGATGCCTCGAGGTCACTGTCTAGTAGTTCGCACTTTCTTTGGGTATTTTGCCACTGTTTACGATTTAATCGAGGCATTGGATTTTCTCTTGTGGTGGTTAATTGGGAAAGTGGATCTTAATTATTCTAGTCACTCGTGTTTCTTTTGATGTAGCTTGACCTATCGGACAAACCGCAGCCAAGTGTAGAGCATACACACTGGAGTTGTAAATTTTAGTAAATTTTAAAGAGCGTGTTCTTGTTAAAAAAAAGAACCTCCAAGAATATCTTTCAGTCCAAGTGGACCTCAATTAGGAAATCAAGGAGGCATTATTTTTACTATTTGCTTATGAAAATTAACAATGAAAATAGAAGCAAAAACACACACCATAGGTTTTCTAATTATTCCTACCATGCTCCTCTTTCACCTTTCGGTTCAATTGGGGATTTGTGGGGTAAGTATTACTATTAATTTGATTTCAAAATATGGAATAATGAAAAATATGATAAAAGTATACAATCCTGCATGACAAGACTAAGCTAGAGTAAAAAACGAGAAAAAATGCAAAAATGTGAAATAGACGTGGAGCACCCCAGGGTGGATGGGGAGTGGGCTCGAAAGAGTCTACTCAAAGTGATTCTTTATTATTAAAGGTTAAAATATCAGAAACCTAAATAAACTTTGGTCCTTGTTATCTGGGATCCAAAGTCTTACAACAAGCTTGCAACAAGCCTACAACAAGCCTAGCACTGGGGGAAGCCTTCGGGAAGCTCAGGTTTTCCCAAGATTCGGAAAACAGGCAAAGTCTCCTTCTCTTTTTTGTTAAATATGCTAAAAACAGCAGTATATTAAAATCGAATGTGCCCAAAAACACTTTAAAAGTGTTTTGGGTCACCACACTAATTTCCCAAAAAAAAACTAAGTTAAAAATTATTAAAAAGGAACAATTTAGTTTTGCAAAAAGGAACCCAAGAAAGCAAGCTTTCCTTGGGATCTTGGATTGCCTTTTGGGAAGCCAATATGATGTTCTCTTTATTTTAGAATTTAAATATTTCAAGAATGAAAAAAGAAGAAACAACCTTATGATCAAGCTTTAGATCTACGATTTAGCTACTTGCAAAAAGGAATTTCTTCACCTAGATCTATCTTTAAAATATGATATTCTTTATGAAATTTCAGATATAAGCAACAAGACTCTTAGGAAGTAGATCTAACAATGTATAAGCAATTTTTAGAAGTAGATATAATCATAAGAGGATGAACAAGCAACTAGAAGATTGATTTTAATAAAATGGAGGAAGAGAAGGGGGAAGGCCTGTTGCTGGATAGATCTGCAAGGGAAAATTGTTAGTGGAATGCAGAGGGAAAATACGTCCACAAAAATGTTGAATGTGCAGTGGATTCAAACTAGATCCACAACTCATCCAATCCTTTCCACCTGAAATATAGACACACAACCTTGCACAAAACCTTATGAGATCTGGATATATATATGAAAAAAAGAGACAAGAATTACATACAAATAAGCTTATTAAATATGTATAATCTAGATCTTCAAACACACATTCTATGAGATATATAAAAAAAAGTAATCTTACTTTCCCAACTACAATCCTATCGATTCTGCTGAATCATTCAAGACAGACAAGGTTCAGATGCGTAAATTGAGAGGAAAACTGGCAACATCAATAGCCGCAAGACAATGCTTATTCCACACAAATGAGAGAATTACACCATTTAGACTCCAAAGATTCTTTTTCCAACAATGAAAATATTACAACAATATTACAATAGAAAGCCTATTCTCTCGAACTCGAACTAACTTCAAGAAGGGAATGACAACCTCAATTTATAGCAAAAATAGGTCCACTGGCCCAAATGGGGCACAAATCCTGACTGGGAGAGGAGCTAGGAGATGATCTACAATGAACTGGGTGAGATTTGAAGTGAATTAGGAAGTTTGGGTGTGCCACCTCTCACCTGAGGCACCGCCACACAACCTATCGGCTCACCCAACTCATCTTGAATGGACACCACAACACAATTCACCCCATGACAGAGAGAGACACCCTCCGAACCCCAGTGAAACCACAAAGGAGATGAGAGGGACTGAAACTGATTCCTTGATGAAAGGAAAGTCCCAACAAAAATCAGGGAGGCCGATAGAAACTGATTTTAGTCAAATCAGCTATGAATCCACTGATTTAGGAATTTGGATTTGCTCCATTATTTAATTAATATTTGATTTTTTTTTATTTTCTTACCTGAGTGATGGTAAAATCACTCAAAACTCAGGAAAGTGGGTTTATGGGTTTACCATGCATTCCGAGTTAGAAAATGAGCACCCCCATGACTGAAACTGACTTTTAGCCCCACTTTTATTACAAGACCAATTTTTCCATTTAGACTATTAAAAAATAGCCTAAGTTTTGTGGAAAAATTAAAATTGAAAAACAAAACAAAACCTAGGGGACTTAGCACATGTTCATATGACTCGACCATAATTCCTAGCTTGTTTATACATTGACACATAGACTCTAATAACCTCAATAGGCCTAAACTTCAATCCAACCACCCAAACTTTGGAGGTATTGAGTGAAAAACTCAGAAATTATCATTCATTTATTCAACAACCAATAATAACCAAGGGAAAAAACACTATGGGATGATCGGATTAACAAATGAGTCCAGGAGACCAAGTCTTTTACAGACACTACCATGCTAGGAAATTTTATTACAACTAACCCAAGGGGTATGAACATGTGGTAGATAAAAAAAACACTTCCCGGAAGCAAGCCTGAAGGTCTTCTAAACTCTGATCATGAACAAGTGTACTTGTTCTACCTCATGGGCTCACTTGAAAAAACCACCAAGTAAAACTTAGGTGGTAACAGAGACTAGGAGTAAATTCATCTGTCTTACAATTTTCTTTCATCTTGTAGCTCTCATATGCAAGTGAAGACTTTTTCTCCTCCCAAAGATCAGAGGGTTGTAGGATAACATGGCTGCTGCAAAAATCAGAACCTTCATTATACATGTTTTTTAGTTTATCCTCCCCTTGTATAGATACTTTGGCGGTCTACTCCTCCACTAAATTTTATGCCTCACACCCAAGCAGTGTGGCCTTATCTTCTTCTTCCTCATGTGGCTCTTGAGGTGACCGTAAATTTTATTTGTATTCTTATTTTGGATCTGATCCAAAATATGTATTTCCACCACCATATGAACCCACCTCCTTAGTAGTGGTATGAAGATCACTCACAAGGAAACTGGAAGTGCGTTCATGTTGATTATCTTCTTGGAGTAATGGAAAAAAATCAAGATATTCTAGAGCATCTTCTTTCAATCAACTTGAGGTTTCTCCTTCTTGAAAGGTACTATGATCATTACTTGCAGATACTCTTCTTGAATAAAAACCAAATAATATCAGAATGATTGAACATGTTGATGGATTTGATGACTCTTCACTTTTGGTTCCTTTTTCCTCCTCATTGCTTAGAGAGGTGGAACAACTTGGTTCCTATATGGATGGTTTTCTGCTCTTGAAAGAGTAATCATCTACATTCTTGGGCTCAAATCCAAATATGCAATAAAAATACTCTTTGAAAGGAATGGATTTACAAATCTCTTCCCCCAAGGCAAGATACTCTTTGTAGTGGTAGGGAAAGTTTTCAATTACATCTATCATCTTTGCTAGATCCTTATTAGGATTAGTCATGGGTGGTTCAACATTGATATCTTAATACTCCATATGGTCAAAAAATTAACCATCCTTGTCTCTTGACACTTTCAATCCATAATTAACATAGAACACCTCTCCTTCTTCAACAAACTGATCAAAGTCATCATCTTCAACCACTGGTACAACCCTCATGGTTGCAACTTCAATTGGCGATATACAAAATTTATTCCCTGAGAGATAACTTTCCATAGGATTGGAGGAAAGTGATTTGATATACAGATCAGATTATTAACTTTCTACAACTTTAATTAAAATTCCGAATTAGAACTTGGAACTTATCAGACAACTCTTGAAACTAGGAAAAACTGGGAATGTTGTTGATACTTGGTAGACAGAGAAGGGGGATTATGGAATAAATAAAGGAAATAATAGGAATGATAAAGTTTATTCCCTAAAAAATTTATATCAGGGGCCATTTAGGTTTCATAGTACGCTCCGAGGAAACCTACTCCCATGCTTCTGGGTCACCTAATCGTGAAACTAGGAAGAACTTTTCTCATATCCAACAACCAAAGGCTTGAGGAAACTGATTTGGATTGGAAATAATGTTATAATACATGAATATAAATTTATATTCATGCTTTAAACAATTATGGAAAGTCACAAGGCATATTAAGGGTCAGACTATGAAAACTAATTACTAGGATTGTACAACTAGTCAAGATTCAGTGCTTTCCAAATGCAATAAGAGAGGCACTAAAATTTGGTTTTAAAAATGGGATGTCATAATTTTTGTTTTATATAATGTTAATAACATAAATTAAAACAAATGGAATTTTTTATATACATAAATTGATTCAAATTGGAAAACTAGTCATTTTAGCAGTGAAATCTAGGTAAGGTGTAAGAGATTGCTACTAAGCTCAAGAAAAATAGATCAGAAGGTTATGAAACTTGCAAAGACTATAAATAATAAAATATTAGGACCATTAGAGTTGAAATAATTCACAAAATATTCACATAGGTAACCTCTCATAGAACAACTCCAAACTTATGACTCTGGAGCTAGGAAACCCAAGAAAATCGATCTCTGAAGCTCACAAACTTTAGGAGTTACCTGAAGATGGTATGAATCTGGTATTGAACAGTACATCAGACATAAATATATATATCAGATCATATATATGTCTAAATATCCATTACATAGCTCCATAATTTCTAGAAGATCATAGAACATAGAGAAGGAGAAAAGAGGAAAGGATGTCACTGATAGGAGGCCTCAATGCTCTCCAAGATGATATGATAATGGAATGTAAGAGACATCAACACCTGCAAAAATCCTCCTTCAATATATAAAATATTCCCCTTAGCTTCAGTAAGACCTACAATAGAAATGGGAAGAACAAGGGAGAAGGGGAACAAGGGACCTGGGACACATCGCCGAAGATACTGAGGCTCACCACTCAGAAATGAAGCTTAGGATTATATCAATTACAAAACATACATTAACCAAACCATGTGAATGATCTTGAATTTTTCTTTAATAGACCTTTGGGTGACCTGTTTAGTAAGTAGAGGTAATAGGTGACCTGCGAGAGAAAGACAACACCTAAATCCCTAACCCTAGCCAAGTCATGGGCCCTCCTTAAGAAAATTAGAATGTAGGATCCATGTGGAGATGTTTAACTATACAAGTCATCCATATGACTTAGCAATTCTCCCTCCTTAGTCAAAGAGTTGATACTTTTATTCCTTACAACTTTTATGCTTTTCCTTTCTTTTGAGACCGAGTCTCCAAAAGGAAATTGTGCCCTCCTTTGTCAAAAATTTCCTGCTTTTGTTATGACAACTTTTCTAAGTATCCAAAAAGAAACTATGCCTCCTTTGTAAACATTTCTTGCTTTTGTCTCTGGCTTATTTTCTGTTGCTTTTAGCCACTTTCCCTTTTCCTCTCTGACTGCTTTTGTCATAGAGTTTCCTCTTTTTTAATCTCCTCTCTTGGAAAGTTTCCTTGGAAATTGTGCCTGACATGGAAAACTCAATCCCACATGTTATTTGCGCAATAATTAATTAATGGAATTAATTAAAATACATACATGCCTCAATAATAATTATTTGGCAACATTATCCAAGGATAATTAATTAATGTCTGATAAATAATATTTGGACAAACTTCCCTACGAGAGGTAATTAATGCATATTTGACCCTCCAATGTGTTGTGAATGGTCAACACTTTTATGTCCAAAAATATTGGGACATGACACTGGCTCGTAAAATAAAAAATATAAGGTTCGGATCTTCAATGATCCCTTGTCAGAAGAAGAAAGAGAAGATTTTTTGAATTGCACCTGCAAAAAGGAAGCAGATAAATATCTGGCACTCTCTTTGATCCAACAAGTAAATGCCTCTCCTCTGAAAATTCAAATCTTGGAGAGATGGGAAAAGAAAGCCTTTAAAGTCTTAGAAAATGTTCTGCACCAGCTTCAACAACTCAATCATGTTTGGACTGACACAACCTATACAGATGGAAGAGAATTGTTCTATGTGGATATTGGTCGAGGGTTTTTGACATGGAATAACTATAACCTCATATTGCAATTCTACAGAGAACAAGGATTAATAATCATCTATGGAGATCCTTCTACACTGGTGTAACAACAATGGCCAGGATGGGAATTTTTTTTTCTTGATAAGTTCTGTCCAAGGAAAGATTGAGTTCAATTACGTGAAAATTTAATCTTACACCTTCAAGAAGACATGATCGTAACACACCAAAATCATATGTGCTTTAAATTTAGGTTGGGACATCTTGGAGGAGCTTACTGTCCTCTTGAACCCCCTATTTTTAATCAACAGAAATACATAATAATGGACAAAAATGGGAGCGCATTAGATAATAAAATCCATACGAGAAGGATTCCTTTAAACCTTAAAGTTGAATCCATTTTTCAAGGAGAATTCTATTGTATTCCTAATGAAGTCATGATCGAATTAGATGTGGAACAATGCTTTTCAAATTTATTATTTATGGATACCGAATTTAGTTCTGATATTGACTCTGATAGATTCACTGGTTGTGCATGTGGGGAAAACCCATGTATTTGTAATCATGACAATGAATAATGGAAAACGTCGTGGGTCGCTAACATTAGCTCCATTGTGTAAAAATCCAATCTGTTGTTAGTCTGTAGATTCCTTCACATGGTTTGGCTGACCTACCCAACAAAAGGTGTGATTTAATCCACTACCATGAGATACGAATCAAATATTTTTACCGTTAGGTGTAAGTTTTGGGTCATCGATTTACCGACTAAATTTGTATAAATAAGGTGTTCCTCCCCTCATTTTGGCAATACATGCATATGAATCTAGTGAGATTTCCGCATTTTGTCTATGTGTCGAGCACTGTGTATGCTCTCCCTCTGTGCCTCGAGTGATCAGCTGGGATGAAAAGAAATGATCTCAATTGTAATGAGTCTGTAAAACCAGTAGCGTATTCTCTCCCTCTTCACTTAGCGTGATCAGCTGAGATTAGAAACTCTAGTTAGTTTTAGTTTTCTCTTGTGATGATCTTCTCCCTCCGAATACGAACAAGAAATATTTGAGTCTGTATTTTGAGTTCTGATTCATATAGGTTGGGAGTTCGAGAATCCTGAAAGTAAGCTTCGGCCTCGCTAATGCCTGAAATCTCAATGGACCCAATTTCCCATATATGAAGGAACTCAATATTAGGAACTACGTCTTTTGAAGTCATGTTTATGTTTGGTCTTGGTGTCTCTTGTTATCATAGAGACACCAAGACCGAACGCGAACATGACTTCATAAGATGTAGTTCCTAAGACTGAGTTCCTTCATATATGGGAAATTAGTTCCGTTGATATTTTAGGCATCAATGAGGCTGAATATTACATTCAAGATTATGGGACTCCCAACGTATATGAATCATAAATAAAAATACAGACTCAATTATTGCTTGTTCGTCTTTGGAGGGAGAAGATCATCACAAGAGAAAAATCAAACTAACCAGAGTTTATGATCCTAGCTAATCACACTAAGTGCAGAGGGAGAGTATACACTACTGGTTTTATAGACTCATTACAATTGAGATCACTTCTTTTCATCCCATCCAATCACTTGAGGTGCAGAGGGAGAGCATACACAATGCTTGACACACAGGTAAAATACAAAAATATCACTAGACTCAGATGCATGCGATGCCTGAATTAGGGGAGGAGCACCATATTTATACATATTTAGCCGGTAAACTGATGACCTGAAACTTACACCTAATAGTAAAAAGACTTGATTTTTATCTCATGGAAGTGGATCAAATCCCACCTTTTGTTGAGTAAGTCACCCAAACCATGTGAAGGAATCTACATACTGACAACATACTGTACAATGGAGCTACTATTAGTGGCCCACGACGCTTTCTATTATTCATTATTATGATTACAAATACATGGGTTTTCCCCACATGTACAACCAAAGAATCTATCAGAGTCACTATCAGAACTAAATTCGGTATCCAAAAATAAGAAAAAAAGCATTGTCCCACATCGGATCCGATCATGAATTCATTAGGAATACAACAGAATTCTCCTTGAAAAATGGATTCAACTTTAAGGTTTAAAGGAATTTTTATCGTATGGATTAAATTATCTAAGAGGTGGCCATTTTTTTCCATTCTTCTGTATTTTTTCCAAGTAAATATAGGGGGTTCAAGAGGAGAGTAAGTTCCTCCAAGAGGCCACAACTTAAATTTAAACCACATATGATTTTGGTGTGCTACAATCATGTCTTCTTGAAGGTGTAAGATGAAATTTGCATGTCGTTGAACTTAATATTTCCTTGAACATAACTTATCAAGACAATTTTTTGTCGATCCTGACCATTGTTGTTGCACCAATGTAGAAGGATATCCACAAATTATTATTTCTGCTTGTTCTCTGTAGAATTGCAATATGAGATTGTAGCTATTCCATGTCAAAAACCCTGAACCAATATCCACATAGAACAATTATCTTCCATCAGTATAGGTTGTGTCAATCCAAACATGATTGAGCTGTTGAAGCTGGTGTTGAGCATTTTCTAAGCCTTTAAATGCTTATTTTTCTCATCTCTCCAAGATTTGAATTTTTAGAGGAGAGGAATTCACTTGTTGGATCAAAGAGAGTGCAAGATATTTATCTACTTCCTTTTTGCTGGTGCAATTCAAAAACTATTCACTTTCTTCTTCTATCAAGGGATCATTGAAGATCTGAACCTTAGATTTTATATTTGATGAGTCAGATGCTCCAGAGTTGAACATATCAAGGCTAGCTTTCTCCTGTAGTTATTCTCTGGTTAACATGTCAGCAACACAATTTAAATAGCCTGGTTTATATACAATTTCAAAATCAAATTTTTTCAACAAAAGAAACCATTTAAAAATCCTAGAACTATTTTCTTCCATAAGATTTCATTCTTGAATTTACTGGGCATTTTTTTCATATATGTTCTAGCAATAAACTTGTGAGGTTTTAGGTAAATCTTGAAATTGCTTACAATGTTTTTGAATGCAAGGATTTCTTTGTGACTTAACGAATAATTGATCTTTGTTTTTTTTAATGCTCCTGAAGCGTAGATGCATATTTCCTCTTTATCTCCATGTTTTTCTATGAGAATACCTCCCCAATATTTATTGAAGGAATATATTTCAATCACCACTTGACCATAACCTTGTGGTAGTGAGAGTGGAGGAAGTTGTTTCAGTTTTTCTCTGATTTTCTTTACTGTATCGTCATATTTATTCCCCTTTGGGGGATTTTTCTTCATTCGTTGCTGCAACAAATGAATGCCATATGCTTGCCCTTTGTAGAATGGCCTGATATAACTCAGGCTTCCCAAAAATCTCTGCAGTTGAACTTTTTCCAACATCTGATCAAGGAAGTGAGAAAAAACCTTCAAGACATGTTTTTGAAGAATCACCTATCCTTTACTTATTTTATATCCCAAAAATTCAATATCCTTTGTTCCAATTTCCATTTTGGATTTTGACAAAACAAACCCATGTTTAAAAACCAAAGAATAAAATTCTTGAAGATGTTTTAAATGTTTCTGCAAATTTTTGGAACAAATAAGAATATTGTCTATATACACTAATTCCCATTTCTTTTCTCTGAAGATATATTCCATTCTTTTCTGGAATTTCGATGGTGCATTATTGATGCCAAATGGAAGGAATTTCCACTGATACTACCCATGAGGAACAACAAAGGCAGTTTTGAACATGTCTTTTGCTTCAATTCCAATATGGTAAAAACTAGACTTCAGGTCAAATTTGCTAAAAATTGTACATCCTGCTATTCTTTGCAAGAGACTAGTAAGAGACTTTATATACACTCTTTTTTCTAGGCAAATTAAGGAGCAAACGTAAATTAATGCCTTTTCATTAGTTTCTTGCTTTTGCCAACGCCCAAGTTTCAAACATCATCTAATATCATATAAACCCATCGAGCGCTGATGTTATTGATGAACTGAAGTAGAGGTCAACAGGATTGGAATTTCATGTTCACTTTACTTATCAAGTAAATTTTCCATAATATTTATTTTGGTTTTCCATTTTAAATTTAAGAATGAAAATTATAAAATATTGTTTTTATTATATTAATTTATTATTTAAAAAATAACAAACTAACTAAATAAAATATTAAAATCTACATTTCATTAATAAAATAAAACATATAATATTTATATGTATTCTATATTAATAGCTCCAAGGGTTAGCTCAATTGGTAAGACATGCGCACACTCTCTTGCTTCGGGGGGAGGTCACGGGTTTAAGCCTTTAGTGTTCTGGGGTCAGGCCTTATGCTAGGATTGCATACTGTTTACCAAATCTACCATCCATAAATGTGGGGAAGTATTATTGGGTTTTACATACATGTTTTCATGTGAAAAAGTGTATTATATATAAATACCACACTACACTTATTAAGTAATGAATTTTAATCTAATACAACATTCATTATACATTATCATGTACATTTTAAACTTAATAAGTACTACATATTTATTGTACAATACAAGTTTTAGTTGAAATTATATATATATATATATATATAATTTCAACTAAAACTTGTATTGTACAATAAATATTGTATTCAATCATTACCAGAGAAAGATTGTATTCTTATGTGTCTGGAATTCGAAATACTACCTTGGTAGTCTCTTTAATATATTTTAGATATGAGTCCCTGCTTATGTTTTTTTTATGTATTTAGCTTTGATATCATTACTCTAGTGTGGTCTAGAGAAGTTGGGATTTAATAGTAGAATTGTAAAGACTGGTCCTTTTTAGAACTCTGTTTTGCAAGAGTTGTAGAAGAAGAAACAAAATCTCTACTAGATCTTTGATGATCTGTAATGTCGATGTGCTTTTCGATTCAAGTTAATTGAATAATAAAAGTATAGTTTTTTCCATATATATATATACATATATATCCACCTTAATTTTGGCTCTATATTAAGTGTAGAGAGGGATCAGATCTCATGAAATGAGAACCTTTTCTCAACTTTAGGATTTCAAATTGGGTTTGCACTTCAAAGAGATTTGATTCATCTTGGTGCTTACCCAAAACTAATAACTAACTCATTTTTCTATTATTAACTTAAAAGTACATACTCTATTATAATCGGCTATGCACCAACTATTCCAATTTAGAATAATATTGTAAGTGCTAACACATAAATCTTTTTTTTAACAGAAACTGAAGAAGATATATATATGTATATGTATATGCATATGTATATGTATATGTATATGTAAGTTTAGGATTTCAAATTGGGTTTGCACTTCAAAGAGATTTGATTCATCTCAATGCTTACCCAAAACTAATAACTAATTCATTTTTCTATTATTAACTGAAAAGTACATACTCTATTATAATCGGCTATCCACCAACTATTCCAAGTTAGAATAATGTTGTAAATGCTAACACATAGATATTTTTTTTAACAGAAACCGAAGGATATATGTATATGTATATGTATATATATATATATATATATATATATATATATATGTATGTATGTACACACACACACACATATATATATACACATATACATATATACATATACATATATATATGTATATATGTATATGTATATATATGTATATGTATATAAATGTATGTATATATATATATATATATATATATATATATATATATAAGTTGAGCACAACCATCCTTACAAAGTTTGGAACCAAAATTTTGAACTGCTGAGGGGGAGTGAACTAGTCATGTGTTAACCACGATGTCTCTTCACCTATGCAGCCGCTGGTGGATAGATAAACCAAGTCGCACTCAGAATGACTATTGAGCAAATCTGCAAACATGGAAAACAAGTCTCTTTCAGGAGGAGTGGTGCGGGAAGAACGTTGCTCCAGTTCACAAGGAGGCAAGGAAAACGAGGTGAGGGGACTCATTATGCTCTCCAAGTCTGAGAAGCATGTAAGTAATTCACAATGGATTACGGTGCATGGGGAAGGGACTGTTCATTAAAACCATCACATGGCCATGACTGCCACAAATCCAATTCAGATGCATCAAGGGACGTGTGTAAAGCATGTAGTTGGGGTGATCGCCGCGGGTACATATGGAACATGACGAAGATGACCCCGAAGGAACATAGGGCCTAGGAGACATGTTTGTGATGTTATTGGCCCCTAATTGAGGAAATTCCCAAATTGTTTTTTATACCTCTATTTGCCATTTTATCCACCATAGTGTTATTCCTTCTTAAGATGTGGTAATAAGTGGCATGAAGAGTTGTGTTGTTTTGACAGATGCACTCATATATTCTTTTGCAGTTGGTTGCACCATGATTATAGGCTTTTCTCATTTTGTGAATAACCTGTTTTGAATCCCCAAAGACAATTTTTTTTTAATATTGTTCTGTCTAGCTAGTTCCAGGTCGAGATATAATGAGAGCCATTCAGCTTCATTGTTAGTCTTTTGTCCAATTCCCCAAGCAAAGGAAGTGATTTTCTTTCCTCTGGGATAAAAAATTATCCCACATGCACCTACCTCCCCAACTAACACATAAATCTTACAAATAGGCAATTTACCCAATTATGAAGTAAAATACTTGCAATTTACCCAATTATTATTAATTTTCAATTATCACAAAACTAATATCTAAGTAATTTTTCTATTATTAACTTAATAATACATAATCCACCATTTTTTCAATTTGGAATCCTAAAATAGTTATTTACCCAAATTTAAGGGTCGATGTGCCAACTATTTCATGTTCTAAAGTATAACACATAAATATTACAAATATGCAAAAGCTACATTATTTAATTAACTATGAAGTAAAATACTTGCAATTTTCACAATTATTGATTAAATCACATTTATGACAAAACTAATATCTAACTTATTGCTTTATTATTAACTTAACAATACATAATCCAATCTATTTTCTTTCACATTCATCCACGTGCCAACAATTCCAATTTGGAATCGTGAACAATAACAAATAAATCTTACAAATAGGCAAAAATTGCATTCATTCATACATTATGATGATGATGATGATGATTAACACCCACTGAGACCAAATTTGGTCTATTGAACCTTAAGACAGATAATACTAGGTTTACTTTAAAATCTTGTTCATGTGCTCAAGAAGATTTCTAAAATCACTATAGTTTTGGCAAGTTAGGAGCTTATAAGGGTTTGTATTGTAGCAAATACTATAAAACAAATATCCAAAGTGGGTGTAAGCAGTGCACTCTAAGAGAAAGTGATTTTCATCCCTAACACTCATAGACTCACACATATGGAAAACCCTATCCTTCAATGGATTTTTAGGAATAGACTAATGCCTATTTCTCTATGGAGTTGATGAGAGTTTGTTCTAATCTTGGCTATATTAATTTTATTCTGTGAGATAGTTACTACTAAGAGATACTTCTGATCTTCCAAATGATGATTAATGACCTCCTTATATAGTATCTTAATTTTCTCTTCACCACTAAATTTTCCTCACACCACAATTTCTCTTTAAACTTAGAAGTAATAATATTTTTAAGATTATCAGTATTCTGCAAAATGTCATTTTCATCAATGCCCCAATGGATTAACCAAACTTTGGTATCTTTAGATCAACACCGCTTGAGGCGTAGTTGGTTTTGACTTGAGTTTAAAGCAATTTTAGGAATTCTCTCATTTTCCATGATATTTATCTTATGTGTGTTCACCAAGTACCTCGTCATAGCCATGCTCTCGATGGAGGAAAGACCCACTTCTATGAGGAGAATAGGATAAGGCGTATTGCTTTTAATTTTGAGGTTATAAGTTATAAACTGCTTCTGGATTTGCTCAATCTTCCTCCAAGATTCTCTAGAAATGTTGCACCCCCATACTTCACAACCATACGAGATAACATGGATGGCAATAGTTTCAAATATGAACTTGTTTTTATCCTAGATGACTAGATTGGTTGATTTACAGTTATTTTCAAAACCAAAATAAGCTTTCCACCCTCGATAAATCCTTTCTCAATGTTATAGTTCCAATTGAGCTTATGATGAATATCAATTCCGAGATACTTGTATGAAGTCACTTCCTCTAGATATCTATTATCATTTGCATAGGTGTCTTTCTTAGATTTTATAATCAAGAAGCAAGCTAGTTATTCTTAATCCGTATGTAGTGATTATGTTATCAATATATATGTCTCTCTTGCAGATAACACCAAGTAAAGACTAACTAATACAAAAAGGTTTAGTTGTTTTGTAACTATTTTTGGAAAAGTTGATCTAAAATATGGGAATTCCTAAATGGAAATTGAAATTCAATGCATATTTTAATAAATATATTTTATAATCTAGTCAATTTAATTTTGGAGCTGCAATGTACCTAGTTTTATCATTTTATATTTTTAGTATTTGGAGATGGCATACGTTAGGACAACATGAAAAATATGACACATCTCATTAACTTTGGACTCTAGAAAATCTCAAAACAATAATATTTTTATTATTATTATATATTAATGGTTCAATGCAATAACCATGTCTAACAAATTGAAGAGGGCGAATGTAATTAAGTTGTTTGCATTGTATTCACATGGTGATATGTATATCATCATATCTAAAAATAAATAATTCATTCATTCATTTTTTTTTAAATTATAATGATTAATAATTAAATATATAATAACATTGTCTTAAATTTTCAAAATAATTTTATTTACTTATTTGCATTATTTTATCATAATAATCTTGTCATCATCTATTAACAACTAAATTCCATGTTTTTATAAAAAACCAACGCTTTAATAAATTAATTGTACACATTCCAAAAGTTAGAATAATTGCCATACTTAACTAAGATATAATTTCAAAGGACTTTTAATTTTGGATAATTTAATTATAATTAAAAACAATATGTATTTTTAATTATTAATAAGTGTCTATATTTAAGTAAAAAAATAATAATTTAAAAAATATTTTAATTTTGAATAATGTGATTAGTATTGAAAATGAGTATCTATCAAACATTAGGTTAATAAATAAAATATTATTATTAATACTTAATAAAGTTATTAAAAATAATTAATAAAGTTATTAAATTAAATAAATTATTGTTATTATTTAGATTTTTTTTAATATAGGGTTTACTAAAACTTATCATCAACATTAGTTAAGAGATGAGTAAAATATTATTAATAATAATTAATAAATTATTAGATTGAATTATTATTGAAAAAATCATATTTTTAAACTTATAAAAAAAATGTTTGTGTACAATTTAATTTAGGAATAAATAAATTAAAGTTATGATTTTGCTTAAACGCAAACCAAGCATACAACTTACTTAGAAAATTATTCATGTATATGGTTTGACCACGGGGGATTCACCTTGTTGAGGAATATCTTATCACGTTCATTCATAAAGGTGGATTTTTTTAATATGAAAAAGAAGGTCAATATATTGTAGGTATTGGGGGGTAGGGGCTAGGGTATGGAGAATTTATATGTATTTGGGGGCTAGAAAAAGGGGTTTCTAGTAAAAATAAGGAATATATCGTAAAAATAGGGGTTTTTAAATTGGGAATATGTATTGGGAGGTGGGACCAACAAAAGGATTTTTGTAGGTAGTTATCACTATCTAGTGAAATTACGGGTATTATTTAATATTCCATGAACGAAGGCGCTATGACATAGTTTCACTTAGTGAAGACCCCGTGGGTTTGACTTAGGCCTTTCTTTCTCTTAAATAACATGTAAGTGTAGGGCCTTGCATTTTTTTCATTTGCCTAACTATGGGAATTCTAATCTTGATGGACCCAAGTGTCACAACAATCGGATCAAGCATCCTAGGGCATGCCACCACCTTCATGCCAAAAGCAGAAAGCACTCCTTCCCAAGAGGCTGGCTTGGGAACACATGTGGGTAAGAAGACGTTGGGTTGGCTAGGAGGCGACATGGCGAGAAGCGCATTACCCAAAACAACAGAACGAAGACATATGCTAAGTGAGGCGTGCTACCACAACTGATGCATGCACATACCCTTGGTTCACGTAGAGCGCCTCGAGACTGAAAGTGTGAAGCACGTTGGAGACTTAATGTAGAAGAGCACTGAGAGCGTCAGAATCTTAAGTGGACCAGAGAGAAACACCCATAGAGGAGTGTGGAACACTCTTGGAAGAGTTCCCACGCTTCCTAGGGAACACGTGCCCATACGGTACATGACAACCGTGGAAGTCGACATGCCATAGGAGCACTTGTGCATAAATGTGGGGACACTGGAGCAAAGTGCCTGTGGAAAGGAGCGTTCGACACCACCACTGAGAAGCACGTGGACCAATCGGTTGGTGCTAACATGGATGTTTGGGATGAACACTAAGCAAGGGCGCACTAAGCTTGGGTCATGTTTTCCTAAATGACATATATAAAAGAAATGGGTTGTTTTGTTGAAAGACAAGGAAGTGGAGCAAAACACATCCTAGCGCACTTGGAAAGCGACTTGGGAGGCACTCTAGTTAGGGAATCGCGATGCAGGCTTAGTTCACTGAATGCTCAGATAATTTAGTTGAAGATTGTGTAGGACAATGGCGTATGAGACGGACATTGGCCTATTAGACGACAACGATCCTATAGAACGCCCATGACAGTTTGACAACAGCATCTAAGGAAAGCTCCCATCGACAGTTATTCAGAGTTGGACTCCCGCGAAATGTCGACTCATTTTTGTTGTAAAGTTGTATTTTGTTGAGGATTCACTAGGTAGTGCCCACCAAGAGCTCAGCTAGTTTTGGAAACTCCACCCATTGTAAATTTTATGAGTTATACAAAATTATAGGGGTTTATCGGTTTGGAAACCCCACCTTTCAAACTTGTGTTCATTGGATTTTTTTGATGCATGTAATAATTTGGCTAAGTATAGAAGCTAAGTTAAGATAGTAAACAACCAAAACAATAAATGAATGCAAATCTTAGGTAAAGTAGGCTTCCACACGGTTTAGGCATAGTCTACCAACAAACACTTGAGTTGGCCTTTCCCTCAAGGCGTTCTCGGGAAGTGTCGCACAACCTAGCTAGTCACTAAAGTGACAAGGGTTCCATAGGGTTGTGACAAGTGGTATCAGAGCATCTGTAATGTGGAGTTAGTGAAGAAAGTGATATTCACCATTGCTGTTAAATTAGGTGGAATTAGGGAATCCATAGTGTGGAGTTCGATTTCATGACAGACTGTGTCGAATCACATCATAGCATCTGAAGCATTGAAAAAGAAAAAACTTGGTGGAAAGAGCGTTGCTGGAAAAGAAGGTGACACCAAGGCACATTGCCTTGGATGACAAGTGATCACAACGACCAGGAATACTGTTGCACAAGACAAGTTTGGTGAAGGGATTGATAGGTCCATTGACCCTAAAAACAAAAGTTTTGTGGAGGAATCATGAGGTTTGCAAGTGCAATAAGTAGACACACCGTAGTCCATAAAACACAGATGACACGCAACTAGATTTGCAACACACTAAATTTTAGGCAAAGGACAACAAAGGGATTGAATGCTTGGACGATGGAGGAACCTCGGTCGCTGGAGAGAGAGTGTTGCTCTCGTGAAGTTGCTTTATGGGAGAACTTCACACAATGGTTCGGTAAGGCACACCTGTAAGTGAGCATCAAGCTACTTGTGAGGGTGTTGTAGAAAGGGAGCATTGCTCGCAATTGGTGAAGGCAAGAGCACGCAGGTTTGGAGAGACCCGTGGCTAACTCAGGGTGGAGCATGTTTGAAGTGTGCGCGAGGAAGGTAAAGCTTCATTGGATGAGAGAAATGGAGCTCTCCACGGCAGATGCAAAAGGAACTTTGCTAGAAGAACTAGAGTTGTTAGAGACCATGTTAGACACGACGAAGTAGTGCTGGGGAAAGATCAAGTGTGGAAAGGACAAGGCATTCCATGACTTGGTGTCAGAAGAGAAAACAAAGACACATTAGTTGCAGGAGCTTCCGCATTAGAGGAAATTTGGGGTCTAAAATGGGCCTTATAATAAAACGTGGCAACAATAAATTATTGTGAGTTGGAATTCAAGAACCAATAGGATTTCAACAAAATGAGTCAACCATAATGGTTGAATTGACATATTTGTAATAAAAAAACTACTTTTTTGTTTGTATTTTTGACATATTTCCCTGTTTTGTTTACTCAAATTTCGAGTGGGATAGCTTGTTGGATGCGGAATTTAATTCCGCATACAACAAGTACCCACATTGCATATATTAGAGGAAATTTGAGGTCTAAAATGGCCTTTCTAAGGAAAATAATAAAATAATAGTTATTAATTTTGGAGGAAGAATGAAAAAAACTACTTTTTGTGTTCATATTTTCGACATATCTCCCTGTGTTTTTACTCAAATTTTGAACGGGAGAGCTCATTAGATGCGGAATTTATTTCTGCATCCAATGAGTACCCATATTGCATACTTTTGATGGACCCCTCTACCCCAAAAACAAGAAATACCTGAAAGAACTACTTTTTGTGTTCATATTTTTGACATATCTCCCTGTGTTTTTACTCAAATTTTGGGAGGGAGAGCTCATTGGATGCAGAATTTATTTCTGCATCCAATGAGTACCCATACTGCATACTTTTGATGGACCCCTCTACCCCAAAAACAAGAAATACCTGAAAAAATGTGATGATGACATCATCATCACGTTTTTTTAGGTATTTCTTGTTTTTGGGGTAGAGAGGTTCATAAAAAGTATGTCATGTGGTTACTCGTTGGATGCAGAATTACATTCTGCATCCAACGAGCTCTCCCCCTTGAAATTTGAGTAAAAACGCACGGAGATATGTCGAAAATATGAAAAAAAAGTAGTTTTCTTTTATGACAAATATGTCAATTCAACCATTATGGTTGATTCATTTTATTGAAATTCTATTGGTTCTTGAATTCCAACTAACAAAATTTATTGTTGGCACGTTTTCTTATAAGGTCCATTTTAGACCCCAAATTTCTTCTAATGCTTTTGACGGGCCCCACTACCCAAAAAACAAGAAATACCTGAAAAAAACGTGATGATGAAAAAAGTATGCAGTGTGGGTACTTGTTGGATGTGGAATTTAATTCTACCCCCAATGAGCTATCCCACTTGAAATTTGAGTAAACACACAAAGAGATATGTCGAAAACAAGAACAAAAAAAAAGTTTTTTTCTTTCTTCCTCCAAAATCAATAAATATTATTTTATTATTTTAACTATTATTTATTATTTTCCTTAGGAGGCTTATTTTATATCTCAAATTTCCTCTAATGAACCATCCAGTGGTTGGAAGGAAGGAAAAGGAGGACGCTCAAGGAGATTCAATCCAAAATAAACCAGAAGGGATGAAGAAGAAACAAGTATCCAACTACATTTATGATGGTGACCACTATGCAAAGAATTATCCAGTGAGGGAAACCTTTGGTCAAAATGGAACCACAATGCATATAGCAGAAATGATAGTGCTGGAAGCACCTCAACCTTTGGAAGATGCTTTTGAAGCCATAAAATCAGTTCAAGCTTGCCTCAACGAAACGATAGAGAGTGAAGAAGAAATCCTACAAAGCCTGAGTTTTATGGAAGCTACCGTGAGTGGCCTAATGTTTCTACACTAGTTGGAACAAACACTACTAACAATTGGTGACTGTGACGCCCCTTCATATTTTGTTGGGATTTAGTCAAGCCCGGTTCAAGGAATTGAATTCGAAAGTGAAGTTAGTGGTGGTAAGAGTGAACACATCACCACTCAGAGGTGGGAGATCGCATGGAAAAATGGAGTTGGAATTCATTCCATTAAACGATCATTCAATGATCCTTGGATAGGATTTCCTTTGGTTATACCATGTCATGTTGATTCTACACGTAGGTTTCTTGGTATTCTTGGGAGATTCTAGAGCATGGATCTTGCCCATGAAGCAAAATAGCAAGTTAGGATGATGGCCAAGGATGTATTCAGTTTAGATACTTGAATACCATAGCAAGTCAAAGAATTGGTCTCACTGCAACATTCGACAACCATATATTTCGATAGACGAGGACAAGACAAGTGCAACCATGGAAATTGGTATTTATTCGGTTGGAAGGGTGGCTTCGATAAAGGAATGAATGGATTCAATCCGTAGGGAGATTGAAACCTTGTGCATCTTAGGAGATTCTTTGCGATAGCATGGCGGCGATTGGTTGCTTGCACCAACACACATTGTAGGGGTCACTGTTGGAAGCACACTTGAGACATTGTCGAACAACAAGGATGATGATGTTTCAGTCTATATGAGACTTGATGAAGGGAAACATGAGGAGGTGTTGGACCAAGAAAGTGGAGAACAACATATTTTGGAAGAGCACACTAATTATGAAGGAAACACCAGTGAAGATTTCCCATCATGTGATGCGACAGATATCGTGGTGTTTTGCATTCATGCTATACGCATCCTGGAATCATAGTTAATGTAGGAAAGGTTGGACCAAGTGGGTTTTCATCCAAACAAAATGGAGGCAGTCCTCACTTACTTGTAAAGTAAGCACTTTCAAGGAAAAGGGAATACTAAGGAAGTTTTTGTGGAAAGCATCCTTCAAACGTAGGCCTGACAAGGAATGATAACGACTTTGGAAAGTTCAGAGCACCAAGAAGTCTGTAGGAAGACGAATTATCTATTGAAATGGTTGAGCAAAAGTCCTAATAAGAGAACTAAGAAGAGGCTGCAGCAAACGAAGACAAAGGAAGTGTATTTGGCAGGTTCACATGATATTTGCGAGGTTGCAGCAGATATGAGCACAGTTATGTTCAGAGTTTTAGAGTTTGAACTAAATCAAGCTCATTTGGGAGAGCTTGGGTGTAGCGACACAGAAATTGAATTCACACTAAGCCTACTTTTGTGAAGAAGACGTTGGAGGCGGTGAACTATGGCATCACCCACCACTTCTCTTCACGTGTGACAAAAACACTTAGGAAAATGATTTGTAAGAGGGTTAGTGTGTAAGAGATGGGAATTTGATGTTTTTTTTCTTTTAGATATAATGAGAGTGTACCTTGGGAATTCACTCCCATAGTTTTCACTATTCATCATGATTTACATAGAGTAATTTTTGTTGCTTCCATTGAGAACCCCATATCCATTGCTATTTTCTTGATTTCTCTATGATTCTCTCTCTTTTCCTTTGCACTGTCTATTTTACAAAATCCCTTAATCCTATCATATAAGGATGGTACCTCATTGAGCCCAAACTTTAATCTTAGAGCATTTTTTGTAGCGCCTTATTGATTGACATATACTCTCAGATATACAGTGTTCAGTAACAATGAATATCGCAATGGGAAGTGATATCCTTGCTTTCTCCCTTTGCATGCTTTTCTTAGTGAGGAGAGGAACTGTGTATAGAATACTCACATGGATTCAAATGTCATTCTTCACATTTACATGTATACAAATAGATTAAGTTGTGAAGTAAAACCCTAGAAATTGGAGGAGATCTTGTGAAGATGCAGTGTGACTAAGGAGAGGAGGTATTTGTCCTTTGTTATTATCCTTAGTCAATATTGTATGTGTAAACTTCATGTGCTTCTTGAGTAATTATTTTGAAAAGAGTTATAGATTCATAAGGTCATGTTAATTAGGTTTATTTGGAGTGTTTGTGGGATGGAGTATTGTTATCCTTTCTACCCAAGTTCTATTTTAGTAAGTGAAATGGTGAGTTCATAATAAGTATATTGTTATAACAACTTCATGCAATCCCTATAGAGGTAATGAAACATCCTTATAATATCATAATACCTAAATATGACCTCTAAAAATATAATGCTCCTCATATGGGGTATATGTGTCAATTAATGGCAACATCCTTCCTAGCATAAAGGAAAGTGAAGCCCATGTGACAGATGGAGCTAAATATAGGAACAATAGAAATCATTTTAAAGGTTCTCTTAATGGGCGTTCAAGCATTGGTGATGATAAGGAAATATAAATGTGCCTTCATTTCCATAAAATAAACTATATCAAATATAGTATGATATTGAACCGACTTCCTTAAATAAAAGTATAAAGTAAATATCTGGAGCAATACAGGCTTTGGTTTTTATAAGTTATACATGTGGATTATGTTATATATATATAAATGATAATAGTTCATTTTCTAAAAAAATAATTTAGAAAGTCACTAGTACTACTTTTGAAGCCAAAGAGACCATTTGGATGTTGTCTAATATTTTTGGAAGGAAAGATGATAAATTGTTGACGCTTTTATGAAGGGATTGATGGATGGAATCTATCTGAAGTCTAAAGACCCTTGTTTCATATTCAAATATGTTGAATTCACTATAATTCAATTTATAAGAAGTTGTATTCCTTTGCTGAAGAACAAATGTTTAGATTTAAATCCTAATTGTTGTATCTATGATTAGTGTTGTCGACTCAACATGTCAAGAATTGCAAATATCTAGAATTGAAGAATGCAAATGAGAAGGGTGAGAGAAATCATGTGATAGAATGGAATTAGTCAATAAGGTTACATGTTGATAATATGGGTCAATAGAGGAAATTTCAACTCAAAATGGTCCTCCTAAGAAAAATAATAAAATAATAGTTAAAATAATAAAATAATATTTATTAATTTTGGAGGAAGAAAAGAAAAAAACTACTTTTTTGTTTGTATTTTCAACATATCTCCCTGTGATTTTTACTCAAATTTCAATTGGGAGAGCTCGTTGGATGCGAAATTAAATTCTGAAGTTGCCACTTGCCATACTTTTGACGGAGCCCGCTACCCCAAAAACAAGAAATACCTGAAAAAATGTGTTCACATTTTTCAGGTATTTCTTGTTTTGGGGGTAGAGGGCTCCATAAAGAGTATGCTAAGTGGGTACTCGTTAGATGCATAATTTAATTTCGCATCAGGGGAGCTCTCCCAATCGAAAGTTGAGTAAAAACTCAAGGATATATGTAAAAAATACGAACAAAAAAAGTAGTTTTTTTATGATACCTATCCCCAAATTTATATTAAAAAATTGTTTAAGACCTATACGATATTTCAAATTTAACGCAATTTCATTGGCTAACACATGATGACATGGAATTTGAATAATGGTTAAAAGGCCCATTTTGAGTTGAAATTTCCTCTAATGTGATTCAAGCATTATATGATAAATTTGTGATGTAATAAAGTTTTTCTATGTCTAGTATGGCCTATGTTGATGGGACATATAATGATGCCAGTCGACTCAAAAAATCGCGATCAAGTAGAAAGAAGGTAGAGGAAGTAAAGCATAATAAAGTAGGATAAAGTAGAATAAATAAGGATAAGGTATAAAAGCATGATAAAGCAAGATGAGGCAGAAAAGCAAAAAAAACAATGAAAAGCATAGCAAAAGCAAGAAAATATAAAGAAAGAAAGAAAGAAGTAAAGCATGACAACAAAGTACCAAAATCTAAAGCAAGAAGGAAAAAAGTAAAGAATGAAAGAAATGAAATCTTATCCATCCATGAGGGTGGATTGTCCTCTATAAATTTCTAAACAATTCATCCTCAATCCATAAAATAAGGAGTGTGCACCACTAGCACATCTTTTGATAGTTTGTGTCTTGTATTGAGAGCAATTTTACTTCTCTGACTTGGGATATGTGCCCCTAGTCCAAGATGGGAAATGTACCCCTTATATTGAGAGGATGATGGCATTCAACCATTCTCATTGATCTTTATTGCAGGTTTTTAAGAATCATCAAGTAAGTTTGAAATCCCATAATAAGAAATATTAAGCCACATTTCGAATCTTCCTATTCTTCTTCTTTCTCTTCTATTCTCTATCATTCTGTGAATAATTCAAGCCCCTATGTAAATATGAATCCTTTATGGAATCTCATACGAATTTTATTTATGATTATAAACCATTTGCATTAGTACCGAAGTTATTCCAACACAAAACTTTGCATCTCTGAAGTTATCTCCAAGACCTTTGTCTAGATTTGCATAGAAATTGTCTAGTTTTCAGTAATATCTTTGTAAATGAAATTATACTCAATGAATTCGAATGATTTATATTCCTGAATTTATTTCACATACTAATGAACATCATATATGTCTCTCTTTTCAAATTAAAAAATCATTTAAGGTCATTTGGGAAGCTCTAAATCAAGACTAGCTAAGTTGTCCTAGAATTGTCTTAGATAAACTATTACTCTCAAACTATGTCAAAATTTATCTAAAACTATTATTTAGGCCTATTCCAATATCAAGGATCTATTTTTCATATGTTGGGGTTCCTAGGAGCCTTAAAGTAGACTTCATCCTCGCCGATCATCGAAACCTAAATGGTCCCAATGCTTTGTGGAAAGGAAACTTGAGAATCGTGCATCCTATGTGATAAATATGAATGAATTCTGATATGATGTGTCCATGATTTATTTTTCCAGACCTTTAATTATCTTATTTATGATCCATTACTTGATTTTCTGTGAGTTTTAGAAGAACCTAACTTTGTTTTGAAGAACTCTAGTCAATACCAATGCATTTCCAACACCTAGTCTTGAGTTTTCTGATTGATTCGTGTTGTAGATTTATTAACTCTTGAATTCCAATTTGGGGATATTACACCACTAAAATTTCCCCTTTCCACCATGCTCATAAACATAAACAGTTACTAGATGTTTGAATGTAGAGATTCCACACTTAAAATAGCAGAAGAAGCAAAACTAAGGACCTCTTATCATTAGCAAATATCTTTCAAATTAGAGTTATTTTATTTCCGTAAAACTTATATATGAGTGAGGAATAATATCAATTTCCCTTGAAACTTATATATGAGTGAGGACTACTAGCAATTTCTTGATAGGGTATACTTAATTAAATAGAGAAGCACCTAAATTTTAGGGAAAATAGTCTAAAGGAGCATATGTTAATAGAAAGACAATGTGAGACATTTGTAAATAGGGATTTAATGATTTTAATAAAATCTCGGCCAAACACTAGGCCTTACAACATTGCCAAACTGAATGGTTTTTCTAGTTGGTTGTGCTTTCCCAAAATCAATTATGATAAATTAGCACTGGAAATTGTATCAGTTTAGTAAGATATATATTGCAAAAAGGGTTGACAATGTACTTTATTAAAATAAATGGCCTTCAAAACTCTTTCCCCTCAATACCAAGTTGAGAATATTACCCATGAAAGTAGAAAGATGGAGTATGTTGTTGTGTATTTCATCCTCAGTGAATTTCCTATGGGGAATGTTACAGTCATAAGGTGGGAAATTTTGATGATGTTTTGAGGTTTAATGGGACCTAAATTGCATACCAATTAGGTTTATTTTTCATTCCTAAACTTTATCTTTCATAATATGGATAAGAGATACCCTTGATAATGAATACCTTACCGTTTGAAAAGATAATTCTCACACTCAATTTTCCAACTAACAAGATGACAATGCAAACAGAATTTGAGTGCAAGCCTAAGGAAGGGAATGTGAGTTGCAATTGCGCCATTACCATAGGGGAAGAAGTAAAAAAAAAAATAGGAAAGGAATGGTGTTTTTAAATAGCATCCAAAACCAAGAAAATGCCTCGAGAGATAGAAAATAAAATCCAAAAAAAGTTTTCTAATACAACAACTCAATCACCAAAGATTTGAAAACAGTGTTGAGGGTAAAATGGGAAAGGATGGAAAGCACAGTTGAAGCTTTTAGAAGGTGGATTGAATTGGAAAAAGTAAAGGAAAACCTTCTACAAATAAAAATAAAACATTCTTTTGTGTATTCAATGCTTTAATCCTTTTTCCCCTAAAGGAGAGATCAAACTTCCTAGAGAGTTTGGAATTTCCTTTATATTCAAATTTTTAAGATAGAGAAGGTGTTATTTTTCCAGTTTTGGAAGCACTCATTGGAGCAGTGGATAATATCTTCACTTTAATTTACCACACTAATACCACTACCACCATTTTCTATCAAGGAGATCAACTTCAACCTATCACTTGTCATCCACTATGATGCAGACAGTCTCTTGGTAACATGTGATTGAATTCGTTATGTTTTTATACTAGTTCTATATTCATTAGTTGTTAAAGATTTAATTGCTAATGGATGATTGGTAGTCACTTTCTCTTTCCTTTAGTTATCTTTATCGTTATCATTGTTTTCTACAATGTGGACTCCCACCACTAGCCTACTAGTTAGAAAATATTTTTCAAGTTCCAGTCTCGGTCTCCAAATATTTTATAGTGAAAATAACCAAATCATTTGTTTGGAATTAAACCTCTAGAGTTTATTCAACCTACTTTCAAGGGAATCATACTACCATTCGACGTAGATAATAGTGCAAAGTAAATCCAAGTTCAACTAATACAAAGTGCCAATAAGAACAATAGTATATGTAGATAGTCTGCTATTAATATGAATCAATATACATGCCTAGAGATATATTTCACTCATATAGTGGAGTAGTATGATTCTTCCAACAAGAGATGACACTACACAAAATTTTCTTATCCATATCAGTAGGTACCCTACCCAAAGAAGGAATGGCTATCTACTTATAGCTCATGCTGCTCAGAAATCATAGATATAGTACCTAAATACCCCATAGCATCCCCAACAGGTATCCAATTGCTTAAAAGTGTAGACCTAATTCCCAGCATTAGTATTGCTCCCATATTTCTCAGTCATGACCATGATTCCAAGTGAATCTTCCAAGCAATGATTATATCAACCCCACTAATGAATATACTACCCAGTCCATAAATTTTTTGCTACCCAGCTGGAAACTTGGCACCCAACACAATATGTGAAGGGAGATAGATTGTATGCTTCCTGGGAAGATGAAATCACCCTCCACTACTTGTACTCGAACCAAAAAAAAGAAATATGTTTGATTGAATCTTAAAATGTATTCCTTGCATTGCATTGGTCACCTTATGAACTACTATTTAGTGCAGAGAGTATTTTTCCATACCACTGATTGGTGCAAAAACAATGAAATAAAAAGCTAATAGTGTAGAGTTAAAGGATGAAATTTAAACAATAGTTATCTTTAGTTTTGATTTCACCCCCCACACATGAGATCCAAACAATGGATGAATTGAATATAATTATAGATCCAATGATGAACCTCCAATGGTGCATCCTTTTCCTAACATTGCTTGGTTAAAAAACAAGAGTAAAATTCCAATAGTATAGAACTCAAGGATGAAATCCAAATGATGGTTAGCTTGAATACTGGATACATCCCCCAAACATGAGATTTGAATCATAAATGACTTTATATTGACTATAATTATATATCTAAGGATGGGCCTATAGAGGTGCATCATTTTCACAACATGCTTGGTGCAAAAACAACAAAGTACATAGTCAATCGTATAGAGATCAAGGATTAAATCCAAATTATATTTAGATTGAATATTGAATACCTACCCCAAATATGAGATCCAAACCAAATATGATTTCAATATAATCTTATATCCAACAACATGCCTCCATGTGTGTATTTGAGGAATGAACCACTTTCATCTTAATATCGTGAAGGAAAACTTTTATCAACTTGAAAAGTAATACAAGCAGTAAAAAACGGACACTACGAGTTGAAATATAAAATCATTACAAAACCTACATAGTATTAGCCATGTTCGCATATCACATGTGTAACAACCTAACTTATTTTTATGATGTTCTAACTTCTAAGCTCAAAAATAAAAGAAAAATTAAATGAACTATAAAATTCTGAAATGATAATGGACATTCACAACTTGACATGAATGTTGTTTCCAATGTTCTAAGATAATAAAAAAATGAGCCCAATTTTTGTGTGTTCTAAGATACAACACTTTATATCTAACATGCAAACCACCCAAGACCAATTTACAATACCTTCATGAGCCTTGAAAAACAAGGATGTTGACACCCATAACTATGTTCTTCATGTTTTCATTCACTAAAACTTCAAATAAATTACGAAAAGATACAAATGCATTAACATGTGCAAGACCTATTCCATAGGAACTACAATGTATCAAGTGTCAATATCATGCTAAAAATGAAATGTTAGGAAACCAAACATTCTTTTCATCAATATCTGTGATTTGAAATGGTTGTCCTACTTTCCTTCATATTGAGTTTCGTCTATAATTATTCTTGTGTTAGAGATTTCATGTGATCTTTCCTCTCCCTAAAATCCTAGTTGAAGCACTCCCTTGCAAATCATGGGTCATGAAAATAATTTAAACTTTATTTAAAATTATAGTTTTCAAGAAAATCTTGGACTAAAATGACAGAGGACAATGAAAACATGATCTTAATCATACCCAAAAGTTTGACAATATTAGAGAGAGTTTGCTTGCACAATATATGCCATGATTAATATACAAACTTATATGATGCTATCTTTCCCTAATATAGATTCTTGTGGAATAAGAAAAATTGTAATAACATCACTTTGCAAGTGAAGAACAAAAAAATAAAATAAAATAAGGAAGCTTCCGAACTTGCTTCTAAAATCACAGTTTTGAATCCACCTCATTAAGAAACTCTCTAATTTCATAACATAGCTCTTCATTGGTATGACATGATAGGATTTATCCCCCCCTAGACCTATCTTTTCCTTCTCCATGAACTTTCATCAACAAAAGAGTTTGTTTAGTCCAAAATTTCAAAACATTTGTAGTGTGGTCATGTTTCAAGATGGAGACACATTATCTCTCCATTTGGTGAGGATACATAGAGGTTTATTGAATGCATTATAATACTAAAAAACTAGAAGCTTTAAAAAAATAACATTGACCCTCCCAAAAACAAGATATTTTACTTGCCATTTCAGTTTCTTTCTTCTTTTGTTACCTCTTTCCACATGTAGAATCAGGTTCATATGATGTAGTCAATTATTTGTCGCTTATTTTTATATCCATGCAAGGACTATCGAGGATAACTGAAACAACAATCTTCGTGTCAATGAAATCATTTCCCTGCTTCTTTGCAATACATTTAGAAGGGATTTTCAAAGGTTTCCTGGCAAGGATGCTATCATAATTATCTTCCCTAACTACAACCTCCCCACTATTATGCTCAATACCACAATCTCTACACAATAAGAAAACATTTCCATAATAGAGAAACTGATAGACGATGAAGAATATTGCCTCTACATAAGAAATATTTTCTAAACCTCAGCAAATATCGACAAATCGTCTTCAAGCCTGCTTGAATATTTTTCCCCAATGAATCTCAACAAGAAATTTCTCTTTGTTGGGCTTGGGACATCTCATTAATTACAATATTTTCAGCATTTGAAGGGGTTTTCAATGGTGCCAATCTCAAAGCAAGTTCTTGCCCTAAAATTTTATCCTCTTTTTCATCAACCAGAACCCTAGATTTCCTTCAAATTCCTATATTTTTTCTCATGCCTCCAATGAAATTTGGATCCTTCTCTAGATCATTCTTTGTCCTTCTATTGTTATCTATGTCGGTTTCTATGTCATTATTTTCCTTTTCATCACTAATTTAGGGTTTTGTGGACTTAAAAATTTGGGGTTTTGCAGGAGGACCTTTCACCCCAGAATATCGATGGGCTAATTCATCATCAAGACCAACATAACCAAAGCCTCCCACATCTCCATATGAAGAATTCACTGATTAGTTTAATGGTTTTACTAGTATGTGGGAGTTGAGATTAAGGTACAATCCACTTTCATCTAGAACTGTGTGATCAACTACTCTTCTCATGTCAACAATCTACTCCAAATTGTGTTGTTGTAATACCTTGTGTTGTTGGAATACCTTTTGTCAATTTTTCAACATGTCTACTTGTAGGGCCCACTAGTATCTCATCGCATTTGTGCAAATGTAATGTACAAATTCATTCAGAAATTTCGATGGGTAAAGTCCATTGACACTAAGTCCATTTACTTTAAGAAAAATTGAAAGAAAGAAAAACGTTAATTAACCCATTGAAGTCAAAAAGAGGGAAAATGGGAAACTTTAATTCACCCACAATTCCAAAAGTTAAATAATAAATTTTTTCATTAAAAAATAAAAATTTAATTTTCTAAATATTTTTTGATAAAAATGTTGAAAAAAATTGACTAATTTTATATGATGAGCAAAACTGTGAAATTACTAAATCTTTAAATATTTATTTCTAATATGGTCATTGCACTTAGAGTAGTGAGGTTCTCTATAACCAAGTCTATCAATAAGGTTTATCAAGCATTCAAGTGCTTAGAGGGTAAGGTTTAATAAGGTAGTTCGGTGAATGTGTGTAAGATTTCATGGTATTGAGTAGTCTCCCTGATGAGTAAACTTACTTGACTATAATTTTGGAAATGTGGAGCATTATAAAGCCATTAGGAAATCGATGGTGTAAGGTTTTGGAATGTTGGGAAGTATCCCAATGGCTAAACTCACCTAACAAATGTCTAAAGGCCTTGGCCACTAAAGAATCACAAGGGTTAAAACATTATCATAACTACAAACGAGATCAACCTACTGAGGAATATAATGCCAAGAGTTTATAAGTCTTTAATTTAGAGCAAAAAATCTAGTGTGTTTTTTTAGAATGTGAAGTACCTCATGGTCTAGAAACTGAGTGCATGCAACCATGTACACAATAGTAACATTCCCATATTACATCCCCATGATCACGACTCAGAATCCTTAGCCCAATGATTTCAATTTGAATGTTGTAAGCATGCCACATTGATTGTAGTATTCCCATAACATAGCCCCCACTCATATCTATTTAGTTGAATGTAATAGTAGTGCGACAATGGATATTCTGACAAAATATGACAATGGATATAAATTTCAATTTCAACAATAGAGCTTTATAGTTTCGTAAATTTTAATGCTACAAATCGACTCAGGGACCCCCAAAAAAATTTCCTAAATTTTAACGTTGCAAATGGATTCAGGCACCTCCTTAGTCATTCAAACTAGTTAGTTGTTTCATACTAATTAGTTCTATTACATCAATTACAATATTAACATATCTAGAGACGTATAGAAACATGTTAAATATAATTATAAAATCTTATATTATATTATATATAGACACTCTTAATTTGTATGTGATGTGTAAGGAAATATTTAATAATTATAACATCTTATATAATTAATAACTTAGACTATCTAGCAATATTTTTATCCGCATGACTCAATTAGCCATTTATTTTAGTAATTTTTAGTTTTGACCCCTTAAAATTGGTCAAATTTAGTCATATTTCACTTAAAAACACTATGGTGTCCACCTTTTTGGTGGTTTAGTCATTTATTTAACTTGGTGACCAGCTTTGTTGGTCTTCTGGTCACCAATTACCAATTTTTATACTAGTGTCACAACAATAAAAAAACAAGGGTCCCCAACCCTATCAAAAAGTTCCTACACCCAATGGTGATAAAAGCATTAAATAAAAAAGTAAAAGGACTGAATGACATAGCATTTTTTTTTATGACATGATCATATAAAATATAGTTTTTTTTTAAATGGAATCCTCGGATGTAACAATGAAGAAGAACAACATCAATTTTGATCCTTCTTCTATCTTTTCTTATCATGGACATGTACTTTCTACTTTTGGTTTTTCCTTTAATGCATCATCTACTTCTTCTTCTAATGAATGACTTGTTGATATTGAACCCATAAATTCCACGCTTTACACAATTCATTGATGCAAACACATCGATTATCATACATTTTTATTGAAATTGGGATTTTGAGTAGAGTGACATAATATTCTCTATGCCAATATCATTACCTTATTTTAGATATTTCCCTTATTCGTCCCATAGCATGTAAGACTTATATTTTTCTACACTTTTTCGGATTTATTTGTTTGAACTTAGCTCTAGATGGTAAAAGAAATTTTCTTGGAGGTAGTGTTTTTAAATATCACTTAGTCAACAATATTGTGGCTAAGCATACTACCCAATTTTTCACAGTAATGGTATCCTAGACATTATCACAATTAGAATAGTAATATAAATAGATGCTACAAAGTAAATCTCATCTAATCTTTTTGTATATCCCCTTTTGTGTCTATACTAACCTCATTTCCATTGGATTCAAATCCTAGACACCAGTTAGAACACGTGTGTTTTCCATCACAATGGGCACAAGAATACAAAGTTGCTTCAACTTCCATTATTGTTGTGCTTGACAATGCAGGTGAGTGCTACATTCCCCACTGCCTCTTTCATTTGTATCGTATGTAATGTTATAATAGTTGTCTCATAATATTATGTTATCCTCTAGAGATTATGAGAGTTTTCTTGTGTAAGAGTTTAAGTGGAGAAAGAATCTTTGAAATGAGAAGTGTTGGGATCAACATGCTCTCAAAATTTGATTGAGTTTGTATTGGGTAACCTATCTTGCTAAGATATGCAAAACCTTTATAAGTTTCCAATATCAATCAATTTTTCCATCAGTACTATTCCTTTATTGCTTGCAACCTAGGAAAGTATCTCCCAATTTGGGACTGGGCTTGGAACTCATCAATGAACAAAAGTAGAGATTAGTTGTTTCACTAAGGGAGACAACGCTTTAGTTTCAAGAGAGATAGAACCTTGAACCCCAAATGGATGTTACGAGGGCTCGGCTTGGACCTTTGCTAATGGAAAAAATGAGACCATCATAGTTTCCATACATTTAGCCTTACATTGGCATGGGGAGGGATTTGAGAATGATATTTCTAGATAGCGTGGGAAATCAAATACCTCCTTAGACTTTCCTAAAGATATCTATCTAACTATATGGATGCTACCTCACCTAATGACAAATAAACCAACATGACATTAGAACTAAAACTTGATTTTATTTTATTTCTTTGACATGAACAAACATGAGTTGTTAAGTATGCCGAGAGAGTTACAAGTTATTTTAGTCTTGTTGTTCTTATTTATTTAATGAATTATTGGGTCATTGAGGTAGTATGTCACTTAACTATTATATGAATCGGGTGGATCATCTCCATGCAATGTATATACACAAATTCATATCTAGTGCACTATTAAAGAAGAGACTACAAAATATACAAAGGTGGAAGAATTCCTTCCATCTCAAGATCCAGAAGCATACCCCCTCAAAGATAAAAAAAAATAGAAACTCGTACTTGTCCTTACTATTGTTATTTTAGTGCAATGATATATAAAGAAATTGGAAGAACCTGGTTTTTGTGAAGGATATCCATAGATCGATGATACAAAAACACTTAACATAAGTTTATTTTGCTTATCCAATATTTTATTTGTATTCTCCAGTAGCCAGAAGGCTAGAAAAACTGACTAAAAGCAACCCAACTATCGGCTAACCAAAGCCACCTAGTCTAGTTGCATACCTAGACCCAGAGCTAGACCCATAGCTAGCATGACCAACTTAAGAAGAAGATATAGAGACATGAGTTTCTACTAGAGCACAAACAAAGGTGGTGAGGGGAAATCCATCATAAGCTTCAATAAAAAATCCTATTGAATTTCTAGTACCAAGTCCAGATGAGGAAGTAAATATGGTAGCTTGGGAACCTCCTACATCTTAGAGGCCTCCATGGGAAATATAATAAGTTCATTCCCGGGGGCATAGGGCAAACTATCATGATCGCTTTGTGGAGGTTCTTTTACCCCCATACATTGTCAATGGGATGCATTTTCCTCTTCTAGATGGCTAAGCATTGCTTTACATGGTGGTTGATCCATTATTATATATGTTGGGATTCCCCCTTGACGGATGATCTTAAATTAAGGAGTGTCATCAAATATTGTTGAGAATTGTGAGTTGTATAATGAAAAGGAAATTTTAAATAAGATGACGGAGAAATAAAAGTTAGGAAAATGTCATGAATAACACCCATAAATCATAGTATAAGAATTTGATAATGATACTGCATATAATTCAAAAAATGATCGATTCCAATATCCCTTGCTTAGGATAGGAAGGGAATAATAAAATAAGACTTAAAGTATGAAACTTGATTGTGGATTTCAAAGGTTATTTGTTAACCCTTAAAATGATAAGTCTTAACAACAATAAAATAATTTTAAAAATGATCTAAAACAATTTTTTTTTATTAAATCCATAACCTTTTTCAAAAATTAATATGAGGTTACAATCTAAAATAACCCAAGCTGAGAGTAATTTCAATATTTTTCATATTATAACTTTAGCAATCATAATAATTTTAATAAAATAATGGTTCTTCAAGACTTTTAAGCTCTAAGATTTCGCTCCAAGAAAAATTTTAAAAAGATTTTCTCTGTGTGAATCTTGGCCTTCAGCTTTGTGGAGTTTGGATCCTTCCAACTCCCTTCCTTGGAGCAATTCAGCTCCTGTTTGATTGTTGTTCATGTTCTTTGGCAGATTAACCCTTCTTGTCCGTTTGATATTTGTAAAGGGTTCTCTATCCAATTAGAGTTTCTTCAAGGAATTTGATTGTGATCCTGGTGGAGCTTCATCCTTGGAGCAATCCAGGTGACAGATTACTGAGTTTGATTTTTGCAGAGGATTCTTTGTTCAAACAGTTTCTCGAGCTTCAATCCTGGTGGAGATTGGAAACTGTTCGACCTTGATTTGGATGTTAGCAATGAGCTCAGCACTGGTGGGATTTATTTGAGTCTCTTTTGGTGGTTTTTCTATTTTGGGGTCATGGAGGATGAAGGGGACTCTTCCCCTATTCCTGATCTCAATGCCTTAATAATATTGACATATTTAGGAAGCAAAAGGAAACTCACTCAAACCTAACAAACTTTTGTAAATAATCTATATCCCTTCGGTAGCCCTACCAGTGGAAACTTGTCAAACAGCTATAAACATTGTTGACCAAGGTCTCATTAGCCAGTTCACTGAGCTTTGGCCTTCCCCTAAGACAATTGCAGGATGGGTTCAATGGAATTGGAAACCTCTCATCTTAGAAGGTATCTGCAGCAATTTGATAGGTAAGGGATATTATCTTTTTCTCTTTGAAAATTCTGCTGATAGAGATTTGATTTTTTGAAATGGGCCATACTTCATGGGTCCCCAGGGACTCTACTTGAACAAATGGTATCTAGAATTTGATCCGAACCAAGATGTTCCCTCAGTGGTCCCTATCTGGGTTAGGTTGTCACACCTTCCTCTTCATTGCTGGAATGTTAGAGTCCTTGAAGCTATTGGAAACACCCTGGGGAAATATATTGATAGGTTGATTGTCGAGATCAATATACCTGTTCTTCAATCTGTGTTGAAGTGGACTTGGAGGTAGGATTAACCTAAGCTATTAACTTGACAATAGCATATTGGGCCTATGTACAAGATCTAGACTATGAAAAACTTCCCTTTAAGTGCAGGTTTTGTCATGGTTATGGACACTTTGCCAGATCTTGCAAGAAAAAAGTTGAAGAAGAATCTATTAAAGAAAAAGGAGATGAATGGATTCAAATTCAAAAAACTAAATCAACAAAGCAAGGAAATAAAGAAAATAAACAAAAAAGGAGAACTGGGGACAAGCAGCAATACCTCTGGACAGAAAGAACATGGAGAAGTTATGAAAGAATCAATGACTCAAAACAATTTTGAAGTATTGAGCATTCCAGAAGATCAAACTCTTCAAGAGGGAGAAGTCCCTCAAACTCAAATCCAAACAAGTGAAGAAGATAGAGGCCATGAATCAGAACTCAACACATCTTTGGAAGGCCATTCTCCTACTTATGCAGAAATGGAAAAAAAAAGAAACCTACGGACAATTATGGCTCTTTAGATTAAGATCCTCTTGGTAAGTCATCCAAAAAAGGGCAAAAATCTCTCAAGACGGTCCGAGAGGAAGAAAATGAACGAATTAAGATGCAGGGAAGTCAAACAAATTTAGAGATGTCCATTGGTAGGAACACTCGGGCCATACCTGCAAAAGGAGGCCCAACTCCTTTCGTCAAATGATGAATTGTGTCTCTTGGAATTGTAGAGGGCTCGACAATTCTACAAAATTTGAAGCAGTGAATGATCTTATCAGAATGGACTCTCCAAATGTCCTTATACTCCAAGAGATAAAAATCGATGAGGAAAGCTTACTTTCCATTACCAGCAAGAGTTGGAAACTGAATGTTGGTAAGGCAGTGAGTTCCAGAGGCATTGTTGGTGGAATAACCACATTATGGATAGGAATTGACTTTATTCTGGAAAACTCCCACAAATCGTAGCATTGGATTTTCACTCAAATTTGTCATATTCCAAGTAAGAAAGTGTTTTTCCTTTTTAATATGTATGTGCTTGTCAATTTATAGGAAAAACAAGAATGCTGGAACTCCCTAGCAGCCTTTCTCGTTGCAAACTCATTTTCAAATTTAATAATTGTCGAAGATTTAAATTTAATTTTGAATGCTAAAGAAAAAGTTGGCGGTGTCTATGTGAGAGATCCCATGCTGAACTGGGTGGATAAATTCATTCTTAAGTGGGAGCTAATTGATTTCAAATCCAAAAGAGGAAAGTTTATGTGGTCAAATAACAAATTAGGAGCAGCCAACAATTCTGCTAGATTAGAATATTTTCTGGTTCAAAGCTCCTTGCTGGCAGATAAAACAGTCATATCCTATAGTATCTTGCCGAAGATCACCTCAAACCATAAACTGATTTTATTACATATTGAAAATGAAGAGGAACTTGGTCCCATTCCTTTTAGATTCAGTCCACTATGGAAAGATAGAGATGGATTCATGAGCACTATCATATTGGCTTGGGCAATTCCAGTTGTCGGATCTCCAAATTATGTCTAGGAGAGGAAGCTTATTAATACCAAAGCTGCGCTTAAGCATTGGGTAAAACTTACTCAAAAAAATCCAAAGGTAAGGCAGTGAGTTCTAGAGGCACTGCTAGTGGAATAGCCACATTATGGACAGGAATTGACTTTATTATGGAAAACTCCCACAAATTGTAGCATTGGATTTTCACTCAACTTTGTCATATTCCAAGTAAGAAAGTGTTTTGCCTTTTTAATATGTATGTGCTTGTCAATTTACAGGAAAAATGAGAATGCTGGAACTCGCTGGCAACCTTTCTCGTTGCAAACTCATTTTCAAATTTAATAATTGCCGGAAATTTAAATTTAATTTTGAATGCTAAAGAAAAAGTTGGCGATGTCTATGGGAGAGATCCCATGCTGAACTGGGTGGATAAATTCATTATTAAGTGGGAGCTGATTGATTTCAAACCCAAAAGAAGAAAGTTTACGTGGTCAAATAACAGATTAGGACCAACCAACATTTCTACTAGATTAGACTATTTTCTGGTTCAAAGCTCCTTGCTGGCAAATAAAATAGTCATATCCTCTAGTATCTTGCCGAAGATCACCTCAGACCATAAACCGATTTTATTACAGATTGAAAATGAAGAGGACCTTGGTCCCATTCCTTTTAGATTCAGTCCACTATGGAAAGATACAGATGGATTCATGAGCACTGTCATCTTGGCTTGGGAAATTCCAGTTGTTGGATCTCATAATTATGTCTGGGAGAGGAAGCTTATTAATACCAAAGCTGTGCTTAAGAATTGGGTGAAACTTACTCAAAAAAATCCAACCAGCAAAAGGAAGGAATCCCTTCAAAACCTGGAAAAAATTCAATTGGAAATGGAAGAAACAGAATTAACTCCAGCTTTACTAGCAAAAGAGCAAAATGCACAGTCCATTTCTTTCCAGGCCTTCAGGTGAGAAGAAGAATACTGGAGATTAAAATATCGAAGTACTTGGCTGAAAGTTGGTGATAGGAATACCTCCTTTTTTCCCAAGAAATGTTGAGTTAGAATTTCTCAAAATCATATCTCGGAAATTTAATCCCAATTTGGTGGAGTGGTAAAAGGAAATTCTCAATTCAAACATCTAACTGAAATTCATTTTTAGAACCTCTACAAGGAAGATGGAATCTCTGATCCTGATCTTGCTTCTGATGTTTTAGCCAACATTCCCAGCTTGGTGAGTGAGGCAGAAAATGATGAGTTAATGAAGCCTTTTAAGGAGCAAGAAATTATTGACGTTATTTGGTCCATGGAGCCGGATAAAGCTCCTGGTCTTGATGGGTTCTCCTTTCAGTTTTACCGAATTTGTTGGCCAGTTATTAGGAAAGATCTCCTCCGAATGTTAAAAGCTTTCTAGATTAAAGCCAAAGCGGGGGGTTGCACAAATTCCATCTTTCTTGCATTAATTCCTAACGAAGCCAATCCTTTTTTCTTTAATATATTTAGACCTATCTCCCTTTGCAATGTGTCCTATAAAATATTTTCTAAATTTCTAGCCAATCGACTTAAACCTTTGCTTGAGAAATTGATTTCTCCTCTTCAAGGAGGGTTTGTAAAAGGGATACATATTATGCATAATGTTATTCAAGTTCAAGAAGCTATGCATTCCAATTTTCTTTGGAAGGAGAAGGGCATGCTCATCAAACTTGATATGGAAAATGCCTTTGACAAGGTAAAGCACTCTTTTCTTTTTTCTGTTCTTCAATCGTTTGGATTCAGCTCTGCTTTTTTAAATTTGATAAAAGCTTGCATTCACAATCCTTGGATAGCGCCATTGGTAAATGGCAGGACAAAAAACTTCTTTCAAGCCTCCAGGGGTCTCCGACAAGGTTGTCCTTTGTTGCCCTTTTTGTCCATTCTTATGGCCAACTCCCTAAGCAAGAAGTTATCAGCATGAAAAATTGATGGTATCATTCTGGGCATTTTTGCAATAGTAGGAGTTGAAGCTATCAACCACACCCTCTTTGCATATGACACCTTGCTCTTGGGAGGGGAATCCTTAAAATGGCAAGAGCTTTCTTTGAAATTATGCAAAATTTTTGTATTATATCAAGGGCTCTCATTAATAACCAAAAGAGTGCAGTATATGGATGGAATGTTGATCAATCAAAAGTAGATAAAATATCTCAGATATTGGGCTTTGAAGGATATGCTTACTGGGACAAGGTTAAATACTTGGGTCTACCTTTAAATTTGGGGCAAAACAATCCCTCTCTTTGGCTGGATATCATCAACAAGATTAAAGCAAAGATCATCTCTTGGGGAGGACATTGGCTAACTAAGGCAGGAAAGGTCACTCTGATTAAGTCAGTACTCTCATCTCTTCCTATATATCAATCCTCTTTACTTCTGGTGCCAAAAGCTATTATGAATCATATTTCTAAATTACTCAGAGACTTCTTATGGGGAGGTGGGAAAGGAAATAAACATCGTATTCATCTGTTTAATTGGGAAATAGTAAAAAGACCTCTTCTTGAAGGAGGATTACAATTCAAAGATCCAAAAATGTCCAACATAGCAATGGGAGGAAAACTTTTATGGTAGCTATTTTCTAACAAACAAAACCCAGTTAGTCAGTTGTTATGGAAAAAATACCTTCACGATGGATCATTAAGGAATATTCAAATGGAAAATACCATTAAAGGATCAATTATTTGGAATTCATGTAGGAAAGTTCTTGATTTCTTTGTTCAACATCTGTATCGCATTCCAGGAAATGGTTGAAATACTTTTCTGTGGGTTGATAGAATTAATGGACACGATCCACTTCTTGCTGATGGTGCTATTGTTGAGATTCAAAATTGGTTATCAAAAAAGGAATCCACATATTGGTCGATATAGCTTCATGGGATGCCAAAGGAAACTGGATTGACTAGTCTCTTCCTCTCATGATAGAGCATGATCTTCCTAATCTCTCTAACCATCAAAATTTGTTACTAACTAGGCTGAAATGAAATAATCCTATCCATCGATTTTGCAGAGACTCATGGGGATGTGGATCATCTGGAGTTTATACTACTGCTTCCGGTTGATCTCATCTCCAGATTTCAACGCATACCAGTGCAGTGGATTCCTCTGGCTCCCACAACGTAGCTCTATGGAAGATGGTGTGGAGTTTGCCCAGCATTCCAAAGATTAATTTTTTCATTTGGATTGCAATTCATCAAAAACTTTTAACGGGTGAAAATTTTAAAAAAAAAGGTTTTTATGGACCATTTAGATGATGTCTATGTTTTTAGGCTGTTGAGTCTTTAGCACACATTTTAGTTGAGTGCGTCTCTGCTCAAAAGGTCTGGGCTTTTGTTCTATGTGGGCTGTCATTCTCTTTTTTTCCTCTAAATGTTGAATCGGTCACTCTTTTTAAAAACTGGCAATCAAGATATCATGGTGCTCTTTCTTCCAATCATGCTTGGATAAAAATCTGGCAAGCTATACCAAAATTTATCTGGTGGAAATTATGGTTGGATCGAAATGATATGATCTTTAATGGAAAAATCTCGAAACCTGAAATTGTAGCATTTAAATCTAAGGCATTTCTATTAGAAGCAATAGGAAACCTTCAAATAGCTGGAAATAATCTAGAAGTTGAACAGAATTGGCTTGGTTCGAAATCAGTGGATAAAATTCAAATGTGTTTAAGTAAACCTATCATCGAAACTTTTTGGCAGATCAAGCTCTCAGAAAAGGAGTTTTCAGATTGGTGGAAATCTAAAAATAAAACTTCTATATTCTTTGATGGTGCGTCAAAAGGAAATCCGGGGAAAGCTAGGGAGGGGGTTTTATATTTCATCTAGGTAGAAAATTAGAAACAAGTTTCAGTTGGGGAATAGGGAAAAATACAAATAATTAGGCAGAATTATTTTCTCTTTTGAAAGCATGTCAACTAGCAAAGGGAGCAAGGCATAATAATCTGCAAATCTTTGGAGATTCTGAAATCATCATCAAAATTCTAAACTCGGATTCAGTGTTCAACAATCTTATTTTGAATGTGACCATGCAAAGATTGCATTTCATTTTGACAAGAATGTCATTTTCTTACCTAACTATTACATGGTATTTAATTATATTTATCAATTTTTTCTTTAATTATAACTACTAAACAACTATATTACTAGTCGTACTTATTTAATTTAACAATTAATATTCAAACCAAGTATATTTATTTAAATAATGGCCCTTCATCATTTAAAAAATATCAAAATTTAAAAAATGCAAATAATTCTTTCATCATTTTCAAAAAAATTAAATAAATAGCTATACTATAAAAATTTGGAAAAATACTTAAAATTCAAAACTTAAATTTGAGTTTATTATGTAAGGGATTTAATTTCTTGAGATTTAAGTTTTTTACAAGTTAGGGAAAAATAATACTTACCTAATACATCTAAATTTAAAATAAATTTATTTTACTTTTATTTTTACTTTTATATAAAATAACATAATTTTTTTAATTGCTTTGTATTTTAATAGCAATATCATTTCAAAGTCATAAATACCATGTATTAAAACTTATACTAAAATTAATACACAGTAATAATTATAACTAAAATTAATACACCATAATAAGTATAGACCCGCTCTTATTGAATTATTATATTCATTTATGCTAAATAACTTTGATTTCACTCTAACTTTTATGTGTGGACTTACTATGATTTTCTTCTAACTTCATTAAAAAAGTTATTCCAATAGAAATTGAAATATTTATTTATTTTTAAATAATAAAATAAGTTTGTAGTTAGAATAAAGTAGATAGGATTTGCAAAATCATTTAATTAAAAATGTTTTTTTAATTAACAACATATAGATTAATATATAAAAATTAATAGTACATTTTTATTTATCTTTACACAACTAAAAAAATCAATATTATTAAAATAAAAAGAACTCTCACAAACTAAAAGTTTTAACAACTCTTAATACTCTCTTAAAATGTTTTGCATACAAAACATTTATAACTTTATAATTCCTTAAAACTATATAAATATAAAAAAGCATTTGTAATTCTTTTCAAAACATAAAACTAAATTACAAATCAATCCATACCTACCAATTTTTCTTAAGTACAATAAACTAAGATAATTCCTTACCATCACTACACCATCCTATATTTACATGCGAGCTCACAAACTTACTGTAATACCAATAATATAAGAAACCCCGTATTAATAATATGAGAAACCTCACTTGAATTCACACCAAATTGTGAAAATAGGTCTCTTACTAAAATTTTTTTCATTAGTAAACATGAGTTTATAAAAAAAATAACTCAATAAAAATCTTAACAAAATCCTAAATACTAAAAGTTATATATATTATCACAACTATTACATGAAATAAGAAACCAAAAAGTTTGTTTCGCACCAAACTACAATAATACTCTCCTACCACAATAATAATGTGATAAAAAAAATGCTAAAAATTAAGATATCTCTCACACATCTATGTTATTAACAACATATTTGTCATCTCTTAAATCAACATCATGAAATGTTACGAAAAGTGTACTTAACCCATTAAAGATAAGCGTGAAAATTCAAAGGAAAAAAAATCATATTTATTAAAGAATGAGTTGAAATTACATTTTTCATATACATCTTACAAATTTAATATTATATATTATATATATTTTATTTTTGTTTTTTGAAACATTTTCTTTTAACTTTTCTCATTTAAAAAATGCTATTTAATATTATATATATTTTGTTTTTGTTTTTTTAACATTTTCTTTTAACTTTTCTCATTTAAAAAATGCTACATTAACGTATTTGTCTATAATAACTAGTTAACAGTAGTTATATTTTATTTTTGTTTTAAACATTTTCTCATATAAAAAATGTTACATTAACTTATTTGTTTAGTTGTTATAACACTGATTGAATTTTTTAAATTTATCAGTGTTATATGTATTAAAAAAAAATCTCATTCCCCATAAGTTAAAATGAAACACTCTTTAAAATCAAGTTCTAAATTTTTAAATAACAACTCATTTAAAGTTTGCCTTTTATCACTTTGGTTTTAGTGTTTTCCTTTTAGGGTTAAGATGGGTATCCATGGGATGTCTTATTATAATTAGTTTAGAATGGCTTTGAACTTCTTGACAATTTATCATAGTAGTGTATGTTGTAAGTATTCTATCTAAAATGTTAAGAGGGTGAACTTAACCATATAATTGTTAGTTTTGCAAAATCTTTAGTAGCTAAAGGTATTTAGAGACTTTTGATCGAAAAAGGACTATGAGTTAAGCATATTTAACAAAAATATATGTATCCCATGATTATACAGGAGTGCTTCAGTTTATCTAATAAGCATAATTAGAATATCTCCATTATGTGGAAGGCCCAATTCTCCACTTTCAACCTTATAACAGACTGGCTATCCTGGAAAGTTGAGAATGGAAAATCTATTTGCATTGGCTCGAACCCCTGGATGGGGAGCAAATATTCCCATATACTTCCCCTATCCATGATTGAAGATCTAAATAACATAGGATATACTTTTCTTTACCAGCTCAAAGATATGCATCGGTCCTTGCCTTACAGATTGCTTGGCTATCGTTATACTTCCTTGGTTTTGAGCATGAAGACGAATTGAGATGGGACAAGTATACTAAATTATGTATGGATTGTCATATATCATTTGTTGATGAGATGTATTCTTTGATCTCGACCAAAACCCCCTCTGGGGTAGTTATTAGTCAAAGCTTGGATATAGGGTACTTCGTGAAGATGAGGATCTCCCACCAGTGGAGTGGTGGCACTTAGCCATATGGAAAATAAATTCCCCCCTAAAGGCCAAGCTCTTCATATGGCTCACCTTAGCATGTAAAATCCCATTATGGGGCCACCTTCCTAGACTCTATGGTGAAGGGCCTAGCATGTGCACCCTATGCAAACTTGAAGGGAAACCCCGGTCAATGACATTTTTTGTAATTTTCTTTATATGAAAGACATGTGGAAGTATGTCTCCAATATAATAGGTAGGTGCTTCAGATGGGAGGGAGGAGATATTTATTGGGATTTTCAGACTTCGATGAAATACCACCTTCTCATAATCTATGGTGAAGGGCCTAACATATGCACCCTATGTAGGATCAAAGGGGAATCCACCAACTATATTTTTTGTAACTTTATTTATATGAAAGACATGTGCAAATATGTCTCCAATATAACAGGTAGGTGCTTCAGATGGGAGGGAGGAGATATTTTTCGTTTTTTTCTAGTTTGGATGAATAACTCTGCAATCCAGGATCATATCGCTCTACCGGTTATTCTGATTTAGGAGGCTTGGTTAGATGCAACAAATGTATCTTCCATTATATTTATACCCCACCATAGATTTATGTTACAAAGAGCCTCCCCATTATTGACCACTTCCCTTAATCTCTCCAGGTCAATTTTTTTCATGGAATAGTAGAGGAGAAGATTGACATGACAAAGGTTTGGATTTATTTTGATGGGGCTATACAACGCTAACCTACCAGAGGAGGCGCAAGTAGCATAATTTTCCTTTATGACAGTTTTAGCTACAGATTTGTTACTGATATAGGACTAACAACCAACAATCTTGCTGAGTTTACAATTTTCCACATGCTACTGAAGATTGCAAGTCACAAAGGCATAAAACATATACATGTATATGGGGACCCCCTTCTTATTATCAATTGGCTCACATACAACCATCAACCAAAGAACATTTATCTCAAACATAGCTTCCAACATATTCATGACCTTCTTGATAATTTTAACGAGGTTACCTTCCAACGCATTTATAGGGAAAGGAACTTCTAGGCCGATCTCATTTCCAAATAGGGCCTACATATGGATGAAGAAACAATGAATATCTAGGAGGTCAACAAGGATGTCATCAAAGAGATATACCCTGTACCTTTTTTGTCCTAATATTAGCCCTTATGGGATTTACAACACACTTTAAGATTATATTTTGCAAACCTGTCTCTCTTTGAGATAAGTCTTGGGACACATGTATACTACATAAAAGATTTTACAACAACTTTATTAATATATATTACAAGAAGACATGCTAGTTAATAAACTTAAAATACTTGTGAATGAAATATATAAAAAATACAATGTGCTTCATAGCCAAATAAACAATATAATTCACAATTCTAATAAAATTTTGAATTGTGATATTTTCCTTAGGAAAAAAAACCATACACTTATGTTAATAATTTTCATGACCAATTACTGATAGAAAATATTTTTTTTATATTTACCAAAGTCTCCTTATGACAATCCATGATAATTCATTAAAATCACTTTGGCTTCGATGCTTTTTTAATTGGGCTCACAATGGTCTTCCATGTCGAGTGTCTATATTAGATTTCATTTCCACATGAAACCATTTTCTTGTTGCGATTTCATAATGGCTTTGGTAAGGTAAGTGAAATATTTTTCTTGTTGAGATTTCATAATCACTTTTTGCAAGGTAACTTAGGTATATGCAAGGACTAAACTAAACGTAAATTAGTCTACAAGCAACAAACATGTTACAAAAATAGAGGAAGAAAACCTTCAAGTTAGCGATTCAAATTTTTATAAAATCGTGAAAAAATAAGCATTTTATTAACAATTAAAATAAATTATCTTTTAAATCAAAGTAGTTTATTAACGATTAAGATAAATTATTTTTTAAATCAAACTTAATTAATTCGATAGGCATTTTTTTTCGTAAGTGTGTTTTAAGAGCGTTGTTCCTTCTTCGTCGTCTATCTAGCAAACCATATACCGCCACATAGGTTCTTCGTGGTTTAGCTAGTGTCCACTCGAATATATTATTCTTGTCAGTGTTCCTCTTGGCACCTCAAGTACGACTCTATACCATAATCTGAGGATACACTAGACTAGAAAAAGCAGGTGAGGGGTGTAATTGGGTTGCAAAAATACAACAGACTGGATAGAGTAGGTGAGGGGTCCAACTGGGTTGCAAAAAGGGTGGTCTGTGTCCTCCCATGCAGAAGAGAGATACTCCATATACCATCAGTGGACATATTAAAATGCTACACCTATTCCCACCTCCCCCCCCCCCACACAATTCATATCCNCATAAAGAAGGGGTGAACCATAATGGCTATTTGTAAACCAAGGCCACTCCAGTGCCATTGTTGGGCAGTGAAGCCATTCAAGAACATCGAAACAATCGTCATAAGTTGCATGGAGGTGATGCTCAGGAACTCTCTTGTAATCGACACTCATATCACTTTGGCCTTTGTAGCCACTTTATTAAGATAGTTGACATAAATTGGTGGGGTAGTTAATCCGATGTAGAAACCCTCTCCGTCGAAGTACAGAAGTACTAGAAATCTTTCTTTTACATATGTTACCTCAAGGTGACGGAGGTAGAGATGAACGAATATGCTTGTTTGAGAATCCAATAGCACATCCTTGGATGCCACTCCTTCCCTCTCCTCATCGAAATTATCATTCTCTGAAGATGGGGGAATTGTTTCCATGTCTACCAATAGTTTAATTGTTCCCTCCTTGTAGATTATGATAAATGAAAAGCCTCAAATACAATGTGTAAAGATGACGATGAATCCATAATTACTTTGAGAGAAGAGAGATGGGTCGAGCAGAAACAAAAGAAAGCACAAAGAAAAACCCCAAAATTCCTAGCATCAACGTAATGCTCCCAAACACATATAGTTTCGAAGAGAATGCTAAAAATCGTAGCTTACCGTTTAACTAGAAAACAAAATGGAAAGTAATCTATCACTTGGGATTGGTAGAATAAACCAAAATGTTAGCCACACAGTCCTCAAAAACTGGTGGTACCTTGCAGTGACAGATGTGCGTCAGCATGTCAAATTTAGTGCTCACTAAAAATATTAATTAGCATCATTGTTCTGACTACGCATTCAGATCAAACTTTGAGCATGAGTGGCAGAGGTTGACATCTGACAATGAATTCAGATACAATGATATATATTTTGAGTTTGAGTGCCATTTGTCATTTACTGGTATGCCTGGGCCCCTAGGTGTTTATTGATCGCCTCAACCTTCATTTAACCTACATGTACACATTCATGTGCTGACAGATATATGCTAGATTAAATTCAGGTGATGTGGCTAGTTGATCAAGGGAGTTGAGCACCTCTGGAACGATTGACCTATCCGCAAAGATTGAGTTCTCCAAGCATCCAGAGGTGCACATCATGGGGGTGAAATGTGAAGGATCAGAGATCAAATTTAGCTTCCATGGGAGCAGAGTGTCCCATGAAGAAGTGGTGACTCTCCTCCATAAGACCCTCCTCAATCCCGATGAGAGAAAACATTCTCAAGAAGTTCACTTTTTCATTGATAGCCAGAGCAAGAAGATGCTAAAATATTTTGAAAAATGTGTTGTCTTACCAGGTTGGGAAGGTAGCAGATTGACCCATGATTGGGAATTCGTTGAAGTTGAATAAGTTATTCATAAGGCATTTGATGATATGAAATATATGGATCCTCCTAGATTGTTTCTCCCCTAATTAAGCAAGTAGCGGAGACCTTTTGGATTAACTATATCATAAATTGGTTGGCTCGGTGTCACCAAGACTTTGATACATTAATGAAACAATAACTTCTTCCCCAGAGTAGCTACAGTTTCCCGAACGACGCCTCAGATTTGGATTATGTCGAGGTCTCCTAATATAATCTACTAGAAATCAGGGACACCTAGTTCTTTAAATTTCAAAAATGAACGGAACAGGAGCATCATGACTACACGTACAATCAAGAAATGACCCTATATATATAAAGTGGTCAATTTTGTACATTATGTTTCCGTTTCTATCTACATTTATTCCCTACCGAGTCAAGTCTATCTTTGAGAATATCGTTTCTCCACATATCTAATCAAACAGATCATCAATGCGAGGAAAAGGATATCTATTTTTAACTGACGGTAGTCTATACATAAACGTAATGTATCATCTTTCTTTTTAACAAATAAGATGGGTGCTCCCCAAGGGGATACACTTGGTCGTATATAACTCTTATATATTATTTCTTATAGTTGTATTTTTAATTCATTAAGATCTAATATGTTCATTCGGTAGGGAGCATTTGAATTAGGTACATCTCCTGCTACTAACTCAATAGTAAAATCCAATTTTCTCTTTGGAGGTAATCCTGGAATCTCTTCTGGGAAAACATCTGAGAATTCTTGTAATATTGGAATATCATTGAATCTCAGTTTATCCTCTTTATCCATCTGTTCATTATTTAGTATATGTATAGAGAAAACTTTACAACCCTTCCATACATCCTTTTTCATTTGTAATGCTAAAATTTGTCTGACATAAACTTTTCTAGGTATTCCTTTGACTGTAACTCTTTCTCCTTCATTATCTAAGCAATTAAATGTTTTATCAAAACAATTTAAAACTACTTGATGTATTTCCAGCCAATCCATACCTATTAAAACAACATAAGACCCTAACGGTAAACATTTAACTTTACTTGAGTTTTGAATTGACTCATAAACATTTCACAGTTTTCAACATAATTAACTACTTTTCTTTTGGTTCCTGTAGCTAACTGAACCAACCAAGATTTTTCAAACTTTTTCAAATGTAAATTGCATTTTTCTGCTATACCAGGTGATACAAAGCTTAAAGTAGCACCTGGGTCAGTCAAAATAGAAACATGGAAGTTTGATGATCAGAGTGTTGATTCTCCAAGGCTTCATTAATTCTGGGCATTTCATTTGCTATGTCACCAACTGTTTCTTCCTCTTGGATGGTATGTAAATTGTTGTGCTTTCTCCTTCTGCTTGGATAGTCCTTTGAGTAGTGAGGTCCCTGACATTCCCAACACTTTACAGGTTCTTTATGTTCATTGTTTCTAACATAATTATTAGGCATGTCTCTGCCTTTTGGTGCTGTAATGTTATTTTCTATTTTACCTTTAAAATATGTTCCTTGATAATTATTCTTAGAAAAAATCCGAGAATTATTTTCAAATCTTTTATGAGGCTTAAAACCTTTTCTTCTCTAATCAAAGTTACTTGTTCTCTTATTTTTCCAGTTAGATATGCTTTCTTTCTTATTTTTACTTTGTTGGTAACAAAAGTTAGCTTTTTTCATTTCCTCTTCCACGGTCTTTGGATTATCAAATTCAATATTTTCCTTTAAACTAGTAGGAAAACAACTCACAAACCTCTATATCTTAGGTTTTTCGTCAATTATATACGGTACATATCTTAATAAACTTGAAAATTTAATGCTTAACTCTTTCATAGACATTGATCCTAGTATAAGTTCATAAAACTCTTTAGCTCTTTCTTCATAATATTGTTTAGATAAGAATTTCCTTTTGAAGTATTTCTTAAAGATTCTCCAGGTTACATATTTTTATTTAAGATTTTTAACTCTTTTTATATCCTACCACCAAACGTTAGCCTTTTTGGTTAGGTTGTGGATATCCATCCAGGATTTCAGTCTATCTGCATAGTTATAAATCTGAAAGTACTTTTTCATACCCGATAGCCAAGCCTCGACTTCTTCACCCTTTCCCACTTCTCCATTAAACATAGGAGTTTTTATCTTTTTCAATTCTCCTAATATTTCTTCATAAGGTTTATACTTCCTCTTTCTAGGACCGCTGTCACTATCACTACTTTCAATAGAGTATTTATACTTTTCTTTGCGCATCCTTACTTTAATTCCTGAAGAAGATTTACTTTCACTATCATAAAATTTTAATTTCTTACCCTTACGTTTGTATGATATTGTTCCAGATTCAATTTCATGCTCCTTTATTTTATCCTTTATCTAGTAATATCTGATTTAATTCCTCCTGATCTCTTAGTATTCTTTCGTTATCTTCCTTTACAGTTTGTAATCTTTTGGAGTTTGTAGTAGTTCTGATGGTTGATTATTTAGTTCCAAATATATATTCGGATTATTATGATGGGATCCATATTTTGCAGATGCTTCTACTCCTTCCATTTCCTACAAAATACAATTTTATATTTCTGTGTAGAAATAAATTTAAAATATAATCAACATTTTTGTTTTCTGTTTTGTATGCGAGTGAGCCAATCTTCAGGCCTAGTGTTTGGAAACTCGCTCTCATACCACATGTAACATGTCCAGCTACAATTACATAAGGTAAATAAATCCATACAATCCCCTTTGTACATCATGTAACTTGAATTAGTGCTTCATCTATTGAACATGACTACTTGGTTACGAAAACCTTTACAGGGTAACTTATCGTTATAATGAACTAGTTTACTGGTTGTCATGTCGTGAAAGAAATGTCATGTTTATTTAATGTCAATTTTATTTGGTTTACTTTTTGGTTATGTTTTAGAATAATTGCTAGCCCTATTAGGATTCTAGGAGGATGGGTTTATGATCTTACTTAGCTCTAAAGCTAACGCATGCACCACTTATTCATTACACGTGCTTTGAGGAGGGAGTGTTGCCTTACTAGGGAAACCTCCAAAGGGTCTAGACTAATACACACAAAGAAGGGCCCTAACTATACTATGAAAAACCACTATCGCTAAGTAAGAAACTATGCGCTTGACTTAAACCATAATTCTTTATACCTAGAATAGAGAACTATTTACTATGGAATCGATGGGAAATTCGATGGGTTTGAAAACTATAGAGTTTGGGTTTGAATTATTAAACACAAGGTGGCATTTAAGAGGGCCACGTGATGGCTCACGGTCTCCAGCTAGTAAGCACTTTATTTGTCATTTCAAAAACCTAAGGGTTTGATGGGCATTTGTTATGCATTCAATACTCCTGCACTTTGTTACTTGGTCTCTGCACAGGGTTATTTTCTTTATTTACTGTGTAATCAATGGTGGAGGAGATGAGGCTTTTAGCCCTCTACACCATTCAACCTTGCGTCTGCACCAGTTACATTTTTTGGGTGGCTCTGGTTTAACAAATTTGTAACACTAGTGACCACGTTCGTGTCGTAGTCTTTGCTGCCGATGCTTCCTCTGCATAAGGTATGTCCTTCGGGTTGGGTTAATATTGTTCGTTTTATTTTTATACACCTTGAAACTGAAGATTGACCTCTACATGTTTCCTTTCAGGTGTTCTTGTTGGGGTTGTTGCATTGAAAATGGAATTCGTTCTCCGTAGTGATGGCGCATGTTCTAGTAATAGCTGATACCCCACATTCCTTTCTCTTTGTGTCTCTGTTGGTTGTGGCTCTGTGTCTATAAGTCTAGGCCAACCTACTCATGGAATGGAGTCGTTTATATGTTTCCTTATATTGAAAAAAACTTGGTAAACCTTCTGGTTGTTCGGCCCTATGTCATTTTTGTTTTTATAAAAACAATCTCTCTCGACCCTGGACTTTGAAGGGGACTGTAATGTGGAATCAAACTCTTACAGAGTTTTGTAAAAATGTTTTAAGTTGAAATAGAACCATTCTCACCGAGTGATTATTACTCTATAACTACATTTTTTTTGTAAAATGAAAGTTTGGTATTTACTCTAGTTATTGTTTTGTGGTTTGATTACTTCTCTGATATGGGGTCTATTTCCTGTATTTGTTAATCAATAAGGATAAGGTCGTGAGGCCTTTGCATTGTTGAGTTCATAAAAGATGGATTTTGTAGATGTGTTTGTGCATTCTCTATAACATATTATTTAGAATCCATTCAATGTTATTTGTAGTATTTATGTTGTAGATTATTGGTTATTTTTAAGCCAATTATAACATCTTATGGCCTGCAACCTCGGGGTTTCTCCATTCTTGATTAATATGTTGGTTCCCTTTTTGGGGGTTTTGTTGTAGTTTATTTTTGAATATTAAGGTTGTGATAAAGAAAGAAAAACTAACCTACCAGGTTTCGACCTTTCGACTCCTAGATGAGTTATTATATTTTGTTTATACTTTGATTACTTCTATGACAGAATGGGATCTTAAGGGCATAACACCATTATGATTTTGTCATTTTTTATAATAAGGTTATGGTCTTTAAGTTTTTGAACTAGAATTTAAATGGTTGGATAAACCATGAAGCCATGAGGCTGTTGTGTGTTTCATCACTATTGTTGTGTTTTATATTAGATTTTTTATTTTATTTCTTTTTAGATTTTCTTAAAACCCTTGTTGCAGGAACAAAGGGCCTTCCAGCTCTGAAGAGTTATAAATAAAAGTATATGGGCTTTGAACCCTCGATCTATCCTTTTCTATAGTAGCTATTTCGTATTGGTTATTTATATATAATAAGTGTTTGGATAAAATATATCTTTGTTACTGCTTAGCTCGTGAAACAAGGCTACACCTATCTTTGTTGATGGTTTACTTAGTATAATTTTAGTTATGGTATCTCCTTTAAAGAAAAATAGTCTTTATACTTGACAATTTAAAACGTGGAAATAACATTGTAGATAA
>LPNX010480957.1:109269-123791 GCA_001517045.1 Pseudotsuga menziesii
CTTCGGCTGTAATGGAAGTTTTCTATAATAGGCCTTTAGTAAGGATAATACTAGTAGAAACTTTTGAATGTAACTATGTCCTTAAATATTTTTATTAGATAAAGGAATTTTAAGTTTTATGAATTACGTATACTGTACTATCCTAGATAAGTCTATCAGCTAATAATATGTGATAAGAGTTAATTTGATTTCAAGGTTTACTTAACAATGATTACAGAAATCTATGAATGTAATGAGATGAAGCTTTAGGAAAAACAATATATAAACTCAAAACTGGTTATGTCATTATATGTAAACATGAACAAATTTTCTCTTACAGAACATTTCAATAATCTTCAATCTGTCATTCAACTATATGAAAAGAAGAACTATAGCATCCTTTACAATATTATGCAGAAAATTAGATCTTCCTAACCTATTCCAATCGGATAATGATTACTTACTTCATAGAATTACTTAACATTCATAAACCTGCAAATATAGATATGAAATAATTTCACAGATAATAACAAAACATCTTAGAATCTGGTGTTGCTGCTGCAACTACTACCCCAAAAAAATTTCATGTTTTAGGGCCCCCCTTTGATTTATAGTTTCTAAACCTTCCTAGACTACCCTTTCCCTAACTTATTTTTTGTTCACAAATCAGAAAAAAAATATTAAGATGAAACTCAGTTTTTCCACTCGCCGTATCGGATGACTCGTCGAGTTGAGCTGATGTAGCGGAGGAGCTACTCTTTAAACCTATCGGTCCTTTGCATCCTTTTATCTCTTCTAGAAAACTCACGCGATTTTACTGATTCATCGTTTAGACTCGGGATCCAAAGTTGATGTTATCAGAGAAAAATTATGAGTTCTATTCTGATATCTTATTAATAAATTTCCTGATACATTGGGTCGTCTTGTCGAAATTTTCTGATAGCATCAGAAGAAGTTGCATTTCCTTAATTACCCATCGTTTCATAAACTTCCCATAATTTTTTCGACAGGACGCTTCGGGATTTGTTTCTGATCGCATCAGTAAGAATCATTTGGTCGATCCAATGTTGTTGGATGCATATATTTTTTGCAATTGATTTCTTTCCTGAAGGTTCACCTGATACCATTTCTGGTAGCTAAAGTCTTTTACCACCGGTAGAATTTTAAGTTCTTGTTGATGTATTGTCGTTGGTAAGACAGTCTGAATCCATCCGATAAGCGGTGGATCTGTCCTAATCTTCCACCCGACACCATCAATTACGCTCAATAGCTTGTTGCTATTTTCATGCCTTGTAAATGAAGTTTGTAACGTTGGTGCAAATGGTGTTTCAGTCATGGGCCATTAATTACCCTTCTCATATCTTTGTCTATTTAAGCTGCCAAGGGTTTGTTGTATGGTTACTTTTTATTTCCCGTTTGGAATGATCGCTCTCATTCCTGTTGGAGCTGTCAACCGTTGTGTGTATTCCACATGTTGCGCACGATTCGCACACACCATCAACTAGTCTTCTTTCACCAGGTAGGATTCGAATCCTTGCCTAGTCATTTTTTACGAGTTTTGTGGGGAAAGCATGGTTTGGTCTTACGGGATTAGGTTTTCCCGTCATTAGAATATATATATCCCAAGACCATAAAGGTTCTTTCCTTTCGAATTAGGTTTTGAGGCCGTTTTTCTCTCCTGCGCATCAAGCACTCGTTTCTCCTCTCTTTTCTATCATGTTCGTAGGTTTTCTCCTCACATGCTCCATGCCACTCATCTTTCCTACTTTCGCCATGTGATTTGTTATGTTAGTGTGGTGCAATAGTAGGGACGAGGCCAGACGAGTGTTTCACTGTCTGTGTCGTCCCCTGTTCTCATCATCAATGTACAAGAGGAGGGGGTATCACTACTGGCAGAGGTTTGTTTGGGAGGTTTCCCTACCTATAGCTCATTTTAAGCTCACATGTTCATGAAGTTGTGAGCCACAAAAGGGATCCCTTTTGTTTCCACAGAGAGAATCATTGCTATCCGGTCACGAGTTGGGTAGCGCATTTTTTGAAGGAACTCAGGGTTATTTTTGTTTTAAACTTAGCGGTTGGGAGTCCCGTTGCTCGACTTTGTCTAGCAGTAGCCTTGTTTTAACTTGGGGATTTGAGGTAGTGGGATGTTTTTCCCTTGCATCATGAAGTTTGTTGAGATGTTACAAAATGAGATGGTAAATATTTTGATGCAAATATGACCTTATGTTGTTTTGTTCAATCTCAGATGTAGTTGTTATGTTCAGTATTGATTTATCATGCATGCAGACAAGGAGATTGAGATAGATCTAAGGCATGTTTGGCATTTTTTTGCTGCCTCAGATTTTGTATAGCACCATTCCTAAAAATGGTAAGAAGAAGACCTAGACCACGGGGGATGACCCAGAAGTAGAAATATTACAAGGGCTGGAAATTATTTATGAAGACACTCAAGCTTTCACTGGAGCCGACCCTGGATTTAAATGGGGTCAAATCTATCACATGATCAAGGACCAGGCTGTCCCAGATATAGGTTTAGAAGACATACCAATATATGCAAATATCAGGAAGTCCACCATCATGAAAGTGTCTACGCACCCAAAACTTTTCCCATGTGTTGAAGTAATCGGCTGGATTCTTCCAAGGGCAGATACAAGTAAGATGATTTTGGAAAACACTGAGAGGCAAGGTTTTGCTTCCTACAACCCGACATATGTAGCTCAAGCATGTAAGCTCCCTAAACCTCGAATCTACATGACAAAAAAATGGATAAAAGCCTTTGGACTTAGATTTTTTCGATTGTGTAAGCAAAATGATGGTACATGGGAAACAGTTCCGCATGAATCCTACACAAGAATATGAAGCTGCTAACTTAAGTAACTCGTACCAGATTATAGTCTTGTTGTTAAACTGGATTTTCGGTCGGGAAAATGGAAGGCTTTATAAGATAAGATGGGTACAACTGATTTATTTTCTAGCTATAAAGGGCACCATTTTCAGCTCGGCCGACATCGTATCACATAGTATATATTCATGCATAAGTGAAACTCTTGGGGGTCTGGCTCAGCGGAAGTCAGAGTTTTATATGATATCTTTCCTAATTGATTTCATTTTGTGTACCCACCAGTTCCCAGCACTAAATTTAAAATGGGATAATACCAAGACCCCTGTATATTCTACATATCAGATCTTTTGGGCGCACAAATACTATATTTTCTACAAAAGCATCTGTGAGGATTTCTCAATGCCGCTTTACATGTTAATATTCCTCAGAGAATGTAATTGCATGTCTGAAAAATCATTGGAGACAGTGAGAGAGAATGGGCATTATTACCTCTCGGAAGAAGGTTTGTACTTAAGAATGTTTGGGGGATCTAAAGCCCCTTCTTTTCTACAGAAGTATGCCACTGACTATGTTGTTCATAAAGAGGTGGTAAGACAACTCTACATAGATGGGATCGGTAATTTATTATTTGATATGAAAAAGGTTGTACACCCACCACTGCCTTTCTGCATAGGTAGTTCCAAGTTTACTAGAGTAAAAACTGCACCAGAGTTTGTGAAAGAATTAGAAAACTTTCACTTTGGAGAAAAACGTTTTCACAGGAATGATTCAGAGGACAATATTGTGGATTATTGTACATCAGTAGGAGTTCATTTTGAATACCTAAATTACTGGGATAAGGATGAAGAGATATACCGCAATGCCTACAACATGATATCCTTGAGAAGAATATTTAAGAAGAAAATAACAACTCTAGGAGGAAAAGGAAGCAGTAGCAGTATTGTTGAACAAAAAAATAAAGAAGAAGAAGTTGCAAAGAAAAGGGAAGAGGAAGCCCGCGGATTGTTTCAAGAAGCAAAAAAATGAATAGATAAGGAAGCACTAAGGTAGAAAGAGGAAGAAGAGTAGAAGCAGAAGGAGGAAGAAGAGCATAGGCAGAATGAAGAAAGTGAAAGAATACAAAAGGAATTGGCTGATCGATTGAGAGAATAAGAAAAAAAGGAAGGCAAATAATTAAAAAGGAAAGAGTAGGAAGACCGAAACTAGGAAAGTTTGGAGCGAGATCAAAGCCAAGATAATCCATTGGATTCTTCCATCCCATCTAGTAGCACAATGACAGAAGAACCGACGCCCTCAATAGAGCTTGGTCTGATACCTTTTATTCCTTCCCATGAATAGGCTATGGAAAATCTTGACACAATATTTTTCGACTTGGCAAAGAACATGATTGAGACAAAGAAAGAGAAAAGGGTAAAAATGGGTGATCAACCCGTGGCAGTCATGGTGATTGAAGAAATAGTTATGCAGAGAACTGATGAATACCCACAACTTCTTGCAATGGTAGGTTTAGTAGAAGCCCAAGCCAATGCAGTAAATGTTGGTAAAATGGTTGAAGACGTTGAACAATACAAAGGAAAGTTGTCACAGATGAAAGAAACCTTGAGGAAAGAGAGAGGGGAGGGACATGATCTAAAGAGGAATTATGACAATACTTTGTCGGATTTCAAGAATCTCAAAGAATCATATAAAATTTTGGAATCAGACAAGGATTCCTTAGTATTGTTAGCTACCATCACTAAAAAAGAAAAAAAAAGGATATGGAAAATAAGGTTGCAGAACTAGAGAACCAAAAAGCCACAGCTGACAAAAGAATTGAAGAGCTAGAAATGAAGAACGGTTTTCTAGATAAGAAACTCAAGGTGGCAGATGAGAAACAACATGATATTTCTCATTTCTGTTATCAAGCATCTTTGCCACAAAAGGAAATAAATCAGATCCATTTCAAGTTAGAGAAAGAAATGTATAGAATTAAACATATAGAGGCTAGATTAAACGAGATAGCATGCAGCTCAATAGATTTTAGAAAGAGGTTATTAGAAGTGGCAGAACTTGTGTAGAGCCAGCTAACTTGGATATGATCCAATTCAACCTTTCCAGCAAACATGCCTCAGAAGACTACAGGAGGTCTAAAGATGGAATTGGAAATATTAAATTTTGGCAGCGAATCAGCAGTAAGGTTGAACACAACCATTGACAAAACTTTGGAAAAGTGTACCAAGTTCTACAAAAGAATGTGTTTAACTCATAACAAATGCCAAGTTTCAGCAGAGACTCAATATCAATACTTCCTATCCAGAGATCAGCATTTAAAGAACCTTCAGGATAGGATGCAAGCAAGGGAAGAAAGCATAGCTAAGATCGAATGTGTTAGTGAAGAAGCCATTGGATTCTGGATTGTACAAGATTCATTTCACAAGCATATTTTTGAGGAGTTACTGAGCCAGAACGCACCAAAAGTAAGGGATATAGAATCCCAGTTGTCCAAGCATGAAATAGTTTCCTGTGTGTTGGAGCCAGTTGACTGTCGAATCATTAGTGAAGAGGCTCAATCATGGGATTTTTTTTATTAAGAAACCAACTGGGACCACATAGGGATTTGTTTTATCTCCATGTGGCATATTTTTTGTAATATTTTGTTTTATTTCTTTTTTCCTAGTGAGCACACTAGAGGACACAGAAATGTAAACGAAGAGTTAGGGAAGCCCAAGGGGCCAGGGTAACTGAAAGGCCATTTGTAGTTTGTATAAGTAGGGGTAAAGTTGAATAGAGGGAACTTTTTCTGGCATACATGTTGAAGCTTTTTTGTAAGGAGAACTATTTATGTTTATAATAAAGAGGACTCAAATTTCGTTGGAGGAAGGAATGTATGAGATTCAAGATGTTTATGTGGATTGTTGAATTTGAACTACTTCCGTTTTGGCTTGATGCATAGCTGTGATATCGTTCCAACCTGGTGAACTATTTCTGCAAGTTCATAAATGATTTCATTATTCTATTTTGAATCATGTGCAATGAATGAGTAATAGATGTTTTAACTTGACGAAGCTATATTTTTGTTATTTTTCTATTGTGTTTATGTATATTGAATTTATCAGCTAGTTGTAGAATTCAGCATGCAAACAACAAAACATATTACTCATATTAATATAAACTTTTCTCCCTGGGGATAGATTAGAATAGATTATATTAGACTCGTTGTTATTTGCTTTGGGTGATTGAGAACAAGTGATTCATGTAAGGTGAGAGGTAAGACCCTGCACAACTCACTACATGGCTAACTGCTTGTGAGGTTCTTGTTTTGGAAGTCACCTAGATTTAGTATAGGCACTTGCATATCATCCTTAAATATAAAATACATAAACGGTGAGTTGAGCCGCAACCAGTAAACAAATTTAAAAATTTACTTTAACTCTACGGTAGCCAGGAAGTTAACCAGAAGGATTCCCCATACCAAAGGATAAACAATCTATTTGGGAATGGTTATTACAGAGAATCCCTATTTTCGGTACCTGGTATTTTTCCAGGCATCAACAATTTTGGCGCTAGAAGGAGGCCCGTCAGTGTATGGTTGGCAGAGGAAAATCGTTTACTCGAAACTATTCCACTAGTAATAACTCTAAAACTAGTTTTTCTGAAGATTTCATTCTTGAAGAACGAGTAAACCCAGAAGTAGGAACTACATAAAATATTTACCATGTTCCTTTTGAATTAGTTGATCGCTTCAGGAGATACACAAGGTCATTTGCGAAGAAGCTTGGGGGATTGTAAACAATCCCTGAATTACCGAGAAGGTGAGCTCCTATAAGAACACCCACTTACACGAAAGATTCAATTGTGGTAGGGAATTTGGAATAATTGGTGAACTTGTCCTTACAATATATTGTTCAACCACTTGATCAGTTAAGACTAGATTCCCCTTATTGTTCACCTTTTTAGTCACCTATTAACTCTCTACCGCAATCTCCTCTAGGAATCATGCCTGCAAATGTTCCCCCAAATGAAAATCAACAAGGGATTCAACCTCCTCCACCACCAGCTTGGAGAGCTAAACCACCATTCAACTTGGCTCCTCCATTGCATTCGTTGCCTCAGAATGTTGATAAATCATTGCCTAAGTTTGATCCAGGAGAAGGCATTTCTATGGATGATCACTTGCAGAGTTTTTTCTTGGCTATAGAGATTTTAGTGGTAGAGCATGAGGATTTAGTATGTATATTGTTTCCACACACTTTCAAAGCTAAAGTATCATCATGGTACTTTGGTTTACCAGCAAATTCTATAACGAATTGGGATACTTTTGAAATATTGTTTAAAGGAAAGTTTGGTATCCAAAGAACTATTGTTGCTCTCATGAAGGAATTGCTTGCTCTAAGGATGCACAAGAAAGATAAAGTGTAAGATTTTAACCCTAGGTTTGTGTCCCATTTAAATAATTCTAGTGCTGCCATAAAACCTACTGAAGAAACTTTCATGGAATATTATACTTCAGCACTTTCCCTTGACATAACAATGTTTTTTAAGAGGTCAGTAAAACTTTCTTTGGTAGAAACTCATGAAGAATCCAAGAAAGTAGAGGTTGAAATTGAAAATATAAACAAACAGACCACAAAATCAGTTACAAGAACTTTTAGCAGTAGGAAACCTTTGTTGCTAACTAGACCCAAAGAGGAACGTTCAAATGAATTAGAAAATGTTGTTAAAATGGTACAAAAACTATCAAACAAGATTGTTGATTTAGAAAAAGATAAAGAAGAAAGTTCATCAAAAAACCATTTGAACCATTCTTTAAGAAAAGTGATCAAAGTGGTCCACCCCAACCACCCATGCACAACTCTTTTGTTTTGAATTTCACTGAAGTTGGAATGGATAACTTTTGCACTTTTCATCAAGAACCCCATTTTGAGAAAAGCCGTCCACAATGGATAAATTCAATGACTCTGGTGATGAACCAAATTTTAGATGCTCAAATAAATGAGCCCGAAGTAAAAGAAGAAAGGGAAAATGAACCAGAGGAACCACTTGAAACAACAATGGTATTGTGGGACTGTGCACCTATGTTAGGGTTAGAAGAAGAAGATCTTGCTGACGAAATTCAACTTTCAGCAGTAAATGTCACAACAAGAAGCAAGGGACCAATAATGGATGAAAGTTTATTACTATCCAAGATTAGGAAGATTCAGGAAAGTATGAAGAAGATCAATAGTAATACTCAAACCCTACCTATACCTGGTTTAGTCATAACAAGGCAGAAATATCCCGTAGTCAGTAAATCGGTGAAGGTTGTGGAAAATAAAAAAGAAAATAATAAGAAGAATTGAGTAGAACAAGATATGGGATATGGCATAATAGAAGATATCAAGAAAACCAAAGCAAATGTTTCTTTATTTGATATGTGTAACTTACCGCAGCAAAGGAAAAAGATCCTGGAAGCATTTGATCCCCAACCTAGTGGATCCCAAGATGATATTCAATCAGATAAAGAAATAAATGAAGCTAGCATTGGAGTAAAGTCAAAATATCAGACTAAACCATTTTTACTATATTTTGATATTTTCAACCATAATGCACACAATTGTTTAGTAGATTTTGGAGCATCCTCTAATGTCATGCCTCTTTCAATTTGTAAAAATATAAATGGTCAACCCACTCCTTCTTCCTATAAAATCATTCAGTTGGATACAACAATAGTCAAGGTAGTTGGAGAGATGAAAAATGTTTTGATTTGATTATCACCAGATGAAAGGGTCTGTCAATTCATAGACATCATGGTTGTAGACATCCCAGAGGCCTATGGTTTGATACTAAGAAGGGACTAGGCTGCAAAACTTGATGGTTACTTTGCAACGGATTGGTCACACTTGTGGTTTCCCTATAAGGACCATTGAAATCATATCAAAGTGCTAAGGGAACCACACATGAAGCATAATGTGACATAGCTAGAAGAAAAAATGAGCCTGTGAAATTCTCACATTCAATTTTGGGTAACTATTTTATATAGATTGAACCAGGAAACTATTAAGCAGAAGAACCCAATAGTAAGTCAGATGAACAGTTCGAGCTCCTTCATTTTTCACGGATTGATAAAATTGATTGTAATATAGTTAATTTAGTTTCTGTTTCAGAAAGTAGAACTAGTGTTGTTGAATTAGAAGATCAATTTTGGTTATTATTTTGATGGTTTGAAAACTAAGAAGGATTAGGGGCCGACTGTGTCCTAATTGATTCAGGAAAAAAAACAGTTTTAATATTGTAGATTAGAATTCAAATGTACTAATAACACAGCAGAATATGAAGCTTTGATCCAGGGTTTAAAAAGGGCAATTGAATTCAAAGTAAGAAATCTAAAAGTTTTTGGGGATTCTGAAAATTTTCAAACAAGTTCAAAATACAATTCATTGTCTATCACCTCATTTAAAAGGCTACCAAAATGAAGTTTGGGAACTTATAATTAATTTCAATGCTTTTAATATCAATTCTATTCCTTGATTGAAAAATGCAATAGTTGATTTATTAGCTACTTCTGCTGCAAGATTAGTGCCTACTAATAATAAATGCTCAATTGAACTAATTTTTAGGCCATCTGTACCAGATAATGTCACAAATTTAAGGGTATTCGATGATGATCAGTAGATCTTAGAGTTTTTAACAAATGATGATATTTTCAAAGATGCAGTGGTTGATGACGAAGAACACCAAGCCAATCTTCAAAATGGTAATTTCATACCTAAAGGGGTTAGAACATTGGAGGGAGTGTTTGATTTAAATAACAAATTCAAGAAGACAACCAATGTCAAAACACACAGTTCATCTATGCAGTATGAGATGATCAATCTGGGGACAGAAGTTGAACCCAAGTATGTAAACTTGGGGAAATGTTGTTCACCAAGTGAGAGAAACAAATTCATCATTTTATTTTAGCAATATAAAGATGTCTTTGCTTGGACTTATGATGATTTGAAGATGTATGATACCCGCATTATCCAACATGTTATTCCTATTAAAGCGGGTGTGAAACCATTTCAGCAGCCACTAAAAAAGATGCATCCCAAGCTGGAACCCATGATTCAAAGTGAAGTAAAAAAGTTACTTGATGCAAAAATTATTTTAAGAGTTAGGCACTCATAATGGGTGGAAAATCTGGAACCGGTAAGAAAGAAATCCGGTGAAATAATACTATGCATAGACTTCATAAATTTGAATCGTGACTCAAACAAAGATAATTATCCATTCCCGCCAATGGAGCAGATCTTACAGATGGTTTCAGGATCCGAATTGTTCTCCGTACAAAGTGGGGAACTTTTTCCTATAGAAGAATGCCCTTTGGATTAATTAATGCTGGAGCCACCTTCCAAAGGGAGATGGATATAGCTTTCCGGGGACTGATTGGTTGCAGTGTGGTGGTATACCTAGACGACGTAACAATGTTTTCCAAGAAGAGAGAAGAGCACGTGTTTCATCTAAATCAAATTTTTGACCGCTGTCAAAAATATGGTATCTCTTTGAATCCTAAGAAGTGTGTTTTTGCAGTATTGGAAGGAAATATATTGGGTCACATCATTTCTAAAAGGGGAATCTCTATAGACCCAGAAAGAATAGAAGCTATAGCACATATCCCCTTACCACAAAATAAGAAAGGCATGCAATCTTTCATGGGGGCTATTAATTTTGTGTGAAGGTTTGTGCCTGATTTTTCTCATATAGGAAAGCCTTTGAAATAGATGGTTAAGCAAAGTGTATAGTTTAAATGGATTGACATAGAAAAGGGTGAATTTAACAAAATCAAAGTAGCGATAGCCCATGCACCTTCCCTCAAAAATCATGATTTTGAGAAAGACTTTATCGTATACACTTTTGCTTCTGATGACTTACTCACAGTAGTGCTAACACAGAAGGAATAAAGGGGAGATGAGTACCCCATATGATTCATGAGCATTGGTTTATAAGGTGCTGAATTAAATTACCCTGCTATTGATAAACATGCTTATGTAGTATTCAAAGCAATAAATCAATTCAGGCCATACATTCTTAATAATAGAACCAAAGTGATTGTTCCTCACCCAGTTATTAGAACTCTTTTCGTACAGAAATAATTAGGAGGAAGGAGAGAAAATTGGGTAACAGCTTTGCAAGAATATGATTTAGAATTTAAACCAACCACTATCATCAAAGGATAGGGGCTTTGCAAGCTAATGGCTGAAAGTCAAAACAATGAAGAAGATGATTGGGATAATGAGACTGAATTGCATATGATTAATATGTGTCCCATCTTTGTAGCTCCAGAGTCATGGTACATAGATCTGATACATTATCTCCAACATGGGTATTTACCAGAACATTGGAGTCCCAAACAAACAAGAGAACTTCATTTTAAAATCAACATCTTATCAGATAATTGATGGACTTCTTTTTAGAAAGAACTACGATGGAGTATTTTTTAGATGCCTAGAACATCAAGATGCAACTAAAGTTGTCAAGGAATTACATGATGGTCCTAACGGAGGACATTTTTCAAGAGACACTACTACCCATAAGATTCTGAGGGCTATATATTACTAGACAACCTTTTTTAAAGATGCACATGCTCATGTAAGGAAGTGTGATATATGCCAGAGAAGCGGTGGAAACTTGCAAAAGAAGCTGGACCGTTACAGCCAGTCATTATTTCAGATCCATTTGAACAATGGGGAATCGACATTATCGAGGAAATCAATCCTAATTCTTCACGGCAACTCAAGTACATCCTCACATCCACTGACTACTTCACAAGATGGGTGGAAGCAATTCCATTACGGAAAGTAAACAAGAAGCAGTCATAGAATTCTTACAAGAACATATTATGACCAGGTTTCGGGTTCCAATTTCCCTCGTTTTTTATAATGCATCTTACTTTTCATCGATTAAGATTACTGAGTTTGATAATGAGAAAGGAATAAAATTACATTATTCTGCTAATTATTATCCACAAGGTAATGAATTAGCTGAATCGACTAATAAAAATCTCATTAGAATTTAAAGAAAACTGTCATAGAAAACTAGAGAAGTTGGCATGTAGCTCTTCCAAATGCATTATGGGTTGATAGGGTCACACACAAGAATTATTTAGGTGTGTCGCCTTACACTTTGTTTTATGGAAAGGAAGCTATTCTACCACCAAACATCTTACTCCCATCTTCTCAATTAGCCCAAGCATCCAAAGGATCTAGTAGTGAGGTATTACAAGCTCGAATCAATACCTTGTTGAAGTCAGAAGAGTTTAGGCTTAAGTCTAAAGAGATATTTAAGCACCAGCAGGAGATTGTGAAGAAGTGGTTTAGCAAACGTAAGTCTGGAAATAAAAAATTTGAAGTAGGAGATATGGTTCTCAAGTGGGATCACCCGCATGATGAAAAGGGAAAGCATACTAAGTTTCAACATCTATGGATAGGCCCATTTCATATTGCTGCAAATTTAGGCTCCTCAACATATAAGTTAAAATATTTACATGGGTGGGAAGAGAATATGCGTATCAATGGTTTGGTTCTCAAACCACTAGTACAAGTGATCAATTTTGCCACGGCAAAAACATGGCAATATCCACAAAAAAGCGTGGATATTGCCACGTCTAAGTGTTTTTTGTTCCGTGGAAACTATTTCGTCGCAATAGAGATGACCCCTAATTTGCGTCGCAAGAGCGACGACCCCTTTCCGTCGCTATAGCCACGCTCTGTATAAGGTTTTAAAAAAAATGGAAATCCAAGCCGTCGCTATAGCCACGCAATTCCGTCGCTATACCCATGCCTTTCCGTCGCTATAGCCACGCTCTGTATAATGTTTTTTTAAAAATACAGATCCAAGCCGTCGCTATAGCCACGCCTTTCCCTCGCTATAGCGTTGTATTTCCGTCGCTATATCGACGGTGGGTGAATTTTTTTTTTTTAAAAATACTTGCATTTCCGTCGCTGTATCGACGGTGGGTGAAATTTAAAAAAAAAAAAAATACTTGCTGCCGTCGCCAGCTTATCAATATCCTTCTGTTTCTTAAAGGAATCATAATGTGCGGTGCCATCTTCCTTCTCACAATGCTCTTTAGACCACTCAAGCTCTGCCATAAGACATTGGTTCTTGCTTAGTTCAATTGCTAGCTTACCGACGTTTGCGTTATGCTCGTTTTCAGTATCTCTTGCTATTTGTAGGGAAATCAGTGCTGCATCATTATTCTGCACAATATGGATATCACCGATTCAAGAACAGGTTTCACTTTTCAGTTAGTAACAGAATAAAATTCAGGAATTTGTGATAAAAGTCCATGCCACATTACAATTTAATATCAAACTCTTAACACAATTTCAGAGGATGGATTTCAATATTGCATAACGTTTTCTTATGGAAAAAAACCTAGCATAACTTTTACTTATGGACAAGTTCAGAAGATAGATTTCAACAATGCATAATTTTTTCTTCTTCTTCCGAATTGTATTGTATAATGGAATTGAATATTACCTGATGCTGAAGACCAATGGCTTCCAACTGCAATGATATTCCTATCATGGTAGAAGATTCTGAATCAGGCTTTGCAATTCTACTCCCAGTTATGGATTTTTCTAGGACATGATTCAAAACAGAACCATATCCTATATGCTCTGAAAAACAGTCCTGTTCAATATTATCGTAAGGTTCTTCCTGGCTCTGCATTGTCAAGTGAAGAATGTTCAAAATGGTCTCAAAATTATCAATACACGCTATGCCTTCGCTTGAACAAAACATGTAAGTGCCGAAAGGTTTGTATGGGATTCTCTTGGCAACCATGTCTAAATCCCTTGGAGAACCACGTCTGTAGTTTGATACTGCATAAGTATACTGCAGGACATTATCCAGAAGATTCCTACAAGCATCTTGAATAAAAGAATCAGGTTTATTGGAACTGTCATTAACCATTATGCCATGCCAATGAGGAAAAATAGTAATCAAGGGCTCAGCAATGGACTCAAATGGTGCAAGGAACATCTGAGGAACAATATCATGCTTGGAAACCAGGTGACAAAAGTTTCCTCCCCAATTCTCACGACCAACTGCTTCGACAAGTCTTTCATCTCCCACTAAAGGGAAACCAAATGTTATACAAAAGGGCGAGCTTTGCCTCAGCCTCTTTTCCAGTAACCAAAGTGTGGCCAAGGTTGCAACTGCCCCTCCTAAGGAATGACCCACAAATATAATGGGTTTCAGGTGCCTTTGTTTTGAACACGTATACATTTGCATCTGTTTGATCAAGGAAGACATCAACACAATGTTAAAATAATTGACTAAGTATTCCCTCTTTTTATGAATCTAAGATCAGTTTGTCTTGAAAGTTAAATTTTTTTTCCTTCGCTTGGAAATCTGTATTCTCCAAAATATGGAGAAACAACTTAACAGCTCCCTGGTGGACGAGGGCTGGTTGATCATCATTACCCTTGAGGGAAGCAGAGAAGACCTTGTAGTCAGTTTGTATATTGCCCTCCCCATATTTGCTCCCGTTGACATTGAAATGTTCTATTTCCTGAAATGAAGGGAAGGAAACATATGCAACGCCTTCATACTCATTCAAACTAAAATTCTCTAAGTTGTTTGCACGACGTAACTATTCCCAAGCCTTGGACAGTATTCCACATGAAATAAGGAAAGTTGCAGTATCCTGACCAACAGTGGACCTGCAACAATATTTCTGTGAATTAGCACCAAACAG
>LPNX010480993.1:0-27948 GCA_001517045.1 Pseudotsuga menziesii
ATATATATATATAACCATCTATCCATCTAAACCCCTATCCCCCAATCTCTCTCTCACTCTATAAACCCATAACCCCAAATATCTCTTCCTCTATATCTCTCTAAGCAAGTAACAACCTATATCAATCCTTCTCTCTCTCAAAATCCATGACCCCCAACCTTTGTATCTTTATTTCTCTCTCCCTCAAATCATGTAACCCCTAATCACTCTCTCTCTCTCAAATCCTAACCCGCAATCTCTCTCTCTCTCTAAACCCTTATCCACCAATATGTCTCACTAAACGCTTGGGCCCCAATCTCTCTCTCTTTCTCTCTAAATCCCTAACCCCGATCTCACTTTTCATATCTCTAAACCCTTAGCCTCCATTATCTCTCAGTCCTTAAACCCAACCCCAAATAACTCTCTTTCTATTTTTATATCTCTAAATCCCTAACCTGCAATCTGTCTCACTCCTTTAACCCTTAATTTCCAATATCTCTCTCTAAACCCCTAAAATCCATTCTATATCTCTCCCTCTATATCTCTCTATACACATGACATCTGATATCAATCCTTCTCTCTCTCTAAACCCCTACCCCCACACCTCTCTCTCTCTCTCTCTCTCTCTCTCTCTCTCTCTCTCTCTCTCTCTCTCTCTCTCTCTCTCTCTCTCTCTCTCTCTCTCTCTCTCTCTCTCTCTCTCTCTCTCTCTCTCTCTCTCTCTCTCTCTCTCTCTCTCTCTCTCTCTCTCTCTCTCTCTCTCTCTCTCTCTCTCTCTCTCTCTCTCTCTCTCTCTCTCTCTCTCTCTCTCTCTCTCTCTCTCTCTCTCTCTCTCTCTCTCTCTCTCTCTCTCTCTCTCTCTCTCTCTCTCTCTCTCTCTCTCTCTCCCTCTCTCTCTCTCTCTCTCTCTCTCTCTCTCTCTCTCTCTCTCTCTCTCTCTCTCTCTAAACCCCTAGCATATATTATCTCTCTTGCCCTCTCTCTCTCTCTCTCTAAACCCATCCCCAAATTTCGCTCTTTCTATTCCCCTCTTTCTAAACTCCTAACCTATAATCTATCTCACTCTTTCAACCCTTAACTTCCAATATATATATATATATATATATATATATAAACACCTAAAATCCAATCTCTTTATCTCTCTCCCTCTCCCTCTCAAAACTGATAACCCCCAATTTCTCTCTCTCTCTCTCTAAACCCCTAACACATAATTTCTCTCTCCCTCTCTCTAAGCCCCTAAACCCTAATCTAAATATATCTCACTCTAGCTAGACCCTAATTCTCTCTCTCTCTCCAAAATTAGAACCCCAAATTGCTCTTTTTCTCTCTTTGTCTTTCTAAATTCCTTACTCCCTGACCCCTATATCTATCTAACCCCTAACCCTAATCTCTCTCTAAACCCATAACACGAAATCTCCCTCTCTTTAAATCCCTACCTTCCAATCTCTCTCTTTCTAAATCCATAATCCCTAATCTTTCCCCCCCTCTCTCTCTCTCCCTCTCTTTATCTATCTATCTATAGAAATATTTAACCCCCAATATCTCTCTCTCTCTCTCTAAACTGATAAGGTCAAATCTCTCTCTCTAAGCCCATAATCCCCAATCTATGTATATCAATTTCTCTCTCTAAACCCCTTTGCTCCAATCTCTCTTTCTCTCTCTAAACTTATAACCTTTGATCTCTCTCTATATCTCTCTATCAAAATCCATTAACCCAATTCTCTCTCTCTCCCTCCCTCTCTCTCTTGACCTAATGAACCCTTAGAACCCAATATCTCTCTCTCTCTCTATCTATCTATATAAACCCTTAGAACCCAATACCTTTCTCTCTTTCTCACTATTTCTCTCACTAAACCCCTAAACCCCAATATCTCCTTATGTGTCTCTCTAAAATTCACACCTCCATTCTCTCTCTCTCTAAATAATTGACCCCAAAACTCTCTCTTTCTAATTTTCTCTCTCTTTAAACCCCTAACCACCAATATCTCTCTCTCGAAACCATTAACCTACAATCACATTCTCTCTTTAAACCCCAAACCCCAAATCTATTTCTCTCTCTCTCTCTCTATCTATCTATAATTAACCACCAATCTCTTGTTATCCCTGTATCTATCTATCTATATAAACCCCTAACCCTAAACACTAATCTCACTCTCTTGAAACCCTATCCCCCAATATATATTTCCCTCTCTCTCTAAACCACTAACCTCCAATATCTCTCTCTATCTCTCCCTCTTTAAAACCCTAAATTTAATTCTATATCTCTCCAATCCCCTAACCCCAAATCTCTCTGTCTCCCTAAGCCCTTAAACCCCAATCTCTCTCTCTCTAAACCCTTAAACCCCAATCTCTATCTCTAAAACCCCAACCCTCAATCTCTATATCTCCCTAAACCCTTAACCTTTAGTCTCTTTCTATCTCTCTCTACCCCAAACCCCAAATACCTCTCTATATTTCTAAAATGGTAATGCCCAAACTCTATATTTTTATTTCTCTCTCTCTAAGTTGGTAACCTCGAATATCTCTCTCTAATCCCCTATCCCCCAATCTCTCTCTCTCTCTCTCTCTCTCTCTCTCTCTCTCTCTCTCTCTCTCTCTCTCTCTCTCTATATATATATATATATATATATATATCCATAACCTTAAATATCTCTCTCTGTAAACCCATAACCCCCAATCTATGTATTTCAATTTTTTTCCCTCTAAGCCCCTAAGTGCAACTTTTTCTCTCTAATCACCTAACGTACACTTTATGTCTCTCTCTAAAGAGAGGACCTTCAATGTATCTATCTCTATCTAAACTCCTAACCCCAAATATCCATCTCTCTTTAAACCGCTAGCCTCTAACATCTCTCTTTCTAAATCACTAATCCCAAATCTCTCTCTCTCTCTCTCTCTCTCTCTCTCTCTCTCTCTCTCTCTCCATATATCTATCTATCTAATCCTTTAAGCCCTGTTTTCTATCTCTCTCTCTAAACCCCTAATACCCAATCTATGTATTTATATTTCTCTCTAAGACCCTATGCTCCAAAAAAATTCTCTTTGAATTTATAACCTCTGATGTCTCACTCTATCTCTCTATCAAAATCCATAACCCCCAATCTCTCTCTCTCTCTCTCTCTCTCTCTCTCTCTCTTAAACCTATCCCCCACTCTCTATCCTTACTAAACTATTAGAACCTAGTCTCTCTATGTCTCTGTCCATATACCTCTCTAAAACCTTAGAACTCAATGCCTTTCTCTCTCTCTCTCTCTCATTAAACCCCTAAACCCCAATCTCTCCCTATCTATCTCTCTAAACCTCATACATCCTCTCTCTCTCTAAGCAATTGACCCCTCCAATCTCTCTTTCTAATTATGTCCCTCTCTAAACCCCTAACCACCAATAAATCTTTCTCTAAACCCTTAAACTTCAATCACATTCTCTCTTTAAACTAATTTCCCCAAATCTCTCTCTCTCTCTCTCTCTCTCTCTGTAATATATATATATATATATATATATATATATATATCTAATTCCCTAACCCCTAAACACTAATCTCTCTCTCTTTAAACCATTATCCCCCAATATATCTCTCCCTTTTGCTCTAATCTCCTAACTCCTTATCTCTCTCTCTCCCTCTTTCTTTCTAAACCATTAATCCCCAATATATCTCTCTCTCTCTAAACATCGAACCCTCAATCTATCTCTCTCCCTAAACCCTTAACCTTCAATCCCTCCCTCTCTCTCTCTCTCTCTCTCTCTCAATTCCCAACCCCAATCCCCCTCTCTATTACTAAACCCCTAGTCTCCAATATGTTTATCTCACTAAACCCCTTATGCGTAATCTTTGTCTTCTTATTTCTTTCTTTCTCTATAAGCCCCTAAATCACAATCTCTCTCTCTCTCTCTCTCTCTCTCTCTCTCTCTCTCTCTCCCTCCCGTTATGCCTTGCTAGGGCTTCTTACTTTTGGGTCTCTCTCCACAATCCATAAGAAAAATGAGGCTAGGCTAACTCTCCATTGAAGGGTGCATCTTTCTGTTGAAGCATAATTTGATTCCGGGCATTTGAAGTTTTTGCTACGGGAAATTAGGGATTTTTACATAAGAGGAATTTTTGAGTGAGCCCAGCATAGGATTGCTCTACTCATAAAAATCGAAGTTTAGAGACCAAGTTCAAAGTTTTTGGTTGAGTAAAACTCCGAGAAATCCAAACCCTAGTTTGACCTCAAGCCTGAAAAACCCTAAAAATACTAAAATTAGTAGTTTTGGTACATTCACTATATCTCGAGATTGAAGAATTATCAGGAGCCAAAATTTTCACAGACAGAAGATAAAATCCTGATGTACCGTGTGTAAAACTTTTAGCCTCAGCTTCGCTATATTTTGGGAGATATGATTCCTCCAAATTAGGGTTCTAGCCTCTCCCAGGATTCATCCCTAAATAGGACACCTAGGGAGAATTTCTATATCTCCGGATACAAAGGTCCAAATGAAATTTCACAAGATTTTCCATATAGGGCATTGACTTTAATTTCTATGGTAAAATGTTCAGACCCAAAAGGTGAAACAGTGACATGTGGAAGTCCGTACAAGTTCGCTATGTTGAACAGTCCTGAAATAAGTCACCTTGGGAAACCTTTCATAAGTCCCAATTGGTGAAACCAATTCTACTCAAACGTGTGGTTTTGGAAAGAGGATAGACGTGGTCACCTCAATACATAATTTTAGACATAGAGAAGCATTAATTTTGGAGATAAAACAAAAACAATATCAGGAATTTCTTCAAAGGAAATTGGAAAACTAGGGCTTCATGTTCCGGGAGCTTCCCTCCACTATTTTCATAAAAGGATTACATTGGACAGCTTGCCTTGAAGAGGCCCATGTTTCCATCCAATCAGGTCTAAAAGATTCCAAGTTTTGAAAATTAGGTTTTCTCTGACAAACCCTAGATCAGCTAGCTCCGGAACTAGGACGGACACCTCAATTCGGTAAGATCTAATCTTTTGCTATTTATAGTTAAGGTTCTCATTTCAAGATGACTAATCACACCAGCTTGATGACAAGCTTGGTGAAGCTAAAAATTTCCAAGAATGGAAGTATAGGATTTCACTGGTTCTTGAAGGAAATGAATTAGACACCTACATAAGTGGAGAGGTTCCAGTTCCAGAGGGAGATGAGACTAAAGCCTTACACAAGAAGAAATTGGTCAAGGCCAAGGTCATTGTTGATTCAATCAAGGATCACCTTATACCACAAGTGTCTTCCCTAAAGACACCTAAAGATATTTTTTATTCCTTGACCAAGTTATTTGAAGGGAAGAACATAAATTAGAAGATGACTTTGAGAAACCAATTGAAGAATGTAAAGATCCAAAATGCAAAGACCATACAGTCATACTTTACAAGGGTCTCTCAAATAAAAGAACAACTTGAAACAGTGGATGAAGAAGTAGAGAATGTAGAAGTTTTTATAACCACCTTGAATGGCCTCCCAGGATCATGGGATTCATTCATTCAAGGAATGTGTACCAGAAGGAAGTGATTACTTTTAGCAGACTCTGGGAAGAACACACACAAGATTAAGCTCGGCCCATAATAAGAGAAGAGAAGATGGGAGCAACTAAAGATCAAACACTCATGATTCAAAGAAGGTCCCTCAAGCGATCAAGAATTTGAAGAACTCAATTCTTGAAGAACCTCTTATCCATATGAAGCATTTGGATAAGAAATGATGATGCTATGAATGAAGAAGATGATGACGCTGAAAGAAGGAGTCTACCCATGAAACAAATAAAGATCAGTATTCAATTGTCATTTCATGATATTGTTTTGTTATACATTTGTTTATATTCAGTTTATGTATTATGCATGATAGAATGTTTGCATTAATGACAATATACTACTAATATGCATGTGATGGGTAAGTAGCTCATGGTGCCATACAACTCTCCATTGCTACTTATATAGAATGAAACCGCTTTGCTGACATATTGGATTAGTGCACAATCTCAATGATGTCATGGTAGAGATGGAAGGAATCTAGAAAGTTTCCATGAGATATAGATGAATTTTGTATTGGCTAAAATAGTTTCATGATCATATCTTTATGCATAAGAATTTTCCATTATGAATATCCCTTATGAAATGTTTATAACCATACAACTAATACATTTGACTTGTAGGAAAGATCACGTACAATCACCTACAAGAAAAGATGGATGAGACTTGTTCCAAAGAATAAGTGGCGACAGTTCAAGAAATAATCCAAAATGAAGAATGATGACTAGAATACAATGTTGAAGACCTGAAGGGAAGTTCGTAGTATCTTCCATATGGATCTGCAAGATCCAGCATGCAGTAGGATACAAGGCAAGATTTGTAGCACAAGACTTCTCATGGAAAGAAGGCATAGACTATGAAGAGACATTTGCATCCACTGGAAGTTTGACAAACAGACTCATGTGTGCAAAATAAGGCCTTATACGAGCTCAGAAGACACCCATGGGATAACACATACATGAGGAGCTTGGAGATCACCTAGAGAAATGAATATCTTAACCTTTTCTACAAGGTTGAAGATGAAATCCTATAGAGAATGACAAGCTCCCAGATGGGTGCGAGAAGAAATTTTAAAAAGGTTCAATATAGAGGATCTTGGTATCCAGTGACCCTAGATGGATACATAGAATATTAGTAGCAGAGGAAGCTACTTGTCACTCCAGTATAGAATACATAGAGCACGAAAGGCAGAGGGAGAATGATGCTCCGCTTCAGAGGAAGTGACTGCAGAATATTCTGAGGTTCGACATGGTATGACAAGATGGACAAATTACTGATGAATCTAGGATTTACTGAGAGTAAAGAAGATTCCAACCTTTACTTCAAGGTTAAAGGTGGAATACCAGTGATGCTCCTATTATATGTCGATGACTTGTTCCTAACAAAAAAGAGGAACTCATTAAAGTTGCAAGAAGGAGACTTGCTAGGAGTTCAAGATGAAGGACTTGGATATGATGCACTACTTTATAGTCATGGAGGTGTGCCAAAATGCGGATGGAATCTCCCTCAGGAAAGGGAAGTATGCAGTATATATCCTGAAGAGGTTCGGGATGATGTACTGCAAGGCCATTACCAGACCTATGGCGTCGAACATCAAGCTATTGCTTCGTCAGAGTTGCTTGATTCCACAATGTATCATCAGATGATTGGGTCATTGATGTACCTGATGAATATGAGACCAGATATTTGCTTTGCTGTGAACACACTAGGCTAGTTCCTAGTGGATCTGAGACATGTTCACCTGATTGTTGCAAAGCATATTCTGAGGTACCTAAAGGTTACAGTTGACTATGGGATCAAGTATGAAGTGAATTAGAATACTAACCTGGAGGGTTATGTGGATTCAGATTGGGCGGGTAGTTCCATTGATAGGAAGAGCACTTCGAGGTGCTGCTTCAGTATGAGATCAGGTGTGATATCTTGGTTTAGCTAGAAGGAGTCCTGCATGGTGCTAAGAACAGTTGAGAGAGGAGCAGTGAAGCTCCAGTTTGTGATTCAGATTGAGATCTATTGAAAGAGGGAGTTCTAGCATATCCAGTGAGACAGGTTGTCTGAGCATAAAATCCTGACAAAGCTCATAAGTTTCTCAAACATAAACGGTCCTGTAGGTTGTCCTCGGATGTAATCGGTCCTGACAAAGCTCGCAGGTTATCCTTGGACATAATCAACCCTGATGTGATTCTATGCTAGAAATGGTTAGAGTGAATTTTGAGTACTTCAGGGAGAAGCTTGGTGTTCTCCAGATTGAGGTCCCTTCCAAGGGGAAGTGATGAGTCTATGTGCCCTTATGACATGGTGGTAGGCTAGGCCTCCCATGCTCACATGTAAGTTTAGGGCCTTTCTAACATGGTGGTAGGATTGGTTCCTCCCATGGTCAAATGTAAGTACTGGTCCTTTCTGACATGGTGGTAGAATTGGTTCCTCCCATGGTCAGATGTAAGTGCTGGTCCTTTCTGACGTGGTGATAGGATGGGCCTCCCATGGTCAGATGTAAGTGTTGGGTCATTCTAACATGGTGGTAGGATTGGTTCCTCTCGTGGTTAGATGTAAGTGCTGGGCCTTTCCTCGGATGGTAGATGGTGTCTCCTACCATGTCGGTGGATGTAAGTGTTGGGCCTTTCCTCAGATGGTAGATGGTGTGTCCTACCATGTCGGTGGATGTAAGTGTTGGGCCTTTCCTTGGATGGTAGATAGTGTGTCCTACCATTCCATAGGATGTAAATGTTGGGCCTTTCTGACTGGGTCAGATGTAAGTGCTGGGTCTTTCTGACTAGGTCATATGTAAGTGTTGGGCATTTCCTCGGATTGTAGATACCATGCCAGAGGATGTAAGTTTTGGGCCTTTCCTCGGATGGTAGATACCATGTCGGGGGATGTAAGTGTTGGGCCTTTCCTCGGATGGTAGATACCATGCCGAAGGATGTAAGTGTTGGGCCTTTCTGACTGGGTCAAATATAAGTGTTGGGACTTTCTGACATGGTGACAGGATGGGCCTCCCATGGTCAGAAGTGAGTGTTGGGCATGCCTTTCTGACATTGATGTTGGATGTGTTCCTCTCATGGTCAGATGTAAGTGTTGGGCGAGCCTTTTTGACATGGATGTTGGATGTGTTCCTCCCATGGTCAAATATAAGTCCTAAAGAAGATGAAGAACTACATGGATGCTAGGCCTACAACCAGCATGAAAAAGGGCTTGCTCTATAGAACTTCCTGTGAGTCGTGACTAGTAGAATTGAGAGATAACACCATTTGATCAAGATAGTGGAAGCAGTTATGATGATGATCCAATGATGATCCAGTGATGATATTGCTTTGATGATGATCTAGAGAAGAATACTTGTGCTTATGAATTGTGTCAAGAGAATACCTTCCTAGTTAAGAGGGAGTGTTGATGTATTTGTAACTTCGAAATGTATTCACTTGTATATTTCATATATTGTATTTCATTGGTCCCCGATGTTCCTATCAGGAGATTCATTAATGTAATCAAGTCATATAAATTCAATGAGTTTAACCCTCCATTGTAAGTCGAGGAAACAGTCCCTACAATTGAGTTGAGGTTAACCCTCCTTGTTGATCAGGGGGGAAGTCCCCACAGTTGAGGGGCACTAGGGTTATTAGAATCTCATAGAGAAGTCAGCCCTGGTAAGTAATTGTCAAGTCAAAAACTAGTATAAATGGAGAGTGAGCCTCTCTATTTGTCACATACACTCACTCAACTGGGGCGCATGAGTGAGAGACGAAGTGCTAGCACAAGTGAGAGAGATCAGCTGTTGGAGATCATCTTTATGTTTTTCGGGTTTTACTTTTGCTACTGGTGCTCATTCTATCTCTGAGGAAGTTGCAGGGTTTTCTTCTTTATGGTTTCCCCAAGGAAAATTCTTTGTCTCTTGTCTCTTGTGATTATTGTTGTGCATGTTATTCTCTTAGAGAAGATCCTAAGATCATATTTCTTAAATGATAAAAATATAAAATTTACCTGTATAATTATGAGGATCATTATCCCCTAATGCATCTTTCTCATTACTTCCATCATTTTTGGTGTTAAGAAAGCGACCACCACAACCCCTTACTCGCCTTAAATCATGGTGATGTCAATATTCATGAAGATATGGCTGCAAAAAAAAATTCAATTTATAAGAATTTATCCTCCACATGTTTGACTTAACCAACCAAAACACAAGTTTTCTTGATTTCTCCATCTTGACAAACTGAAGATTAAATGTATGGACAAAATCCACATGTAAACAAATATTGGGAACATTTTTCACATTCAAAGATAAGCGGAAAAATTCCCATTGGTAACACTAATTCCATAGTATAGATTAGCTTTAAAGTTGTTGAGAAAATTAACAGTGTTAACCAGAAATTTGGTGACATCACCAACACAGGAATCTAGGTACCCTTCAAGAATAGCTACTTGTAGGAAAACTATCTTATCAAAATACAAACATTTTCGAGACAACCAAAATAGGCCTGAAATGGTTCTACTCAAATGATGGCTCCACCATATCCACAACATTTAAAGTATTATTGGTATCTAAACAATTGGTTCAGAAACCAAGTTCACTTTGTGTATATTATTGAGCACTCATGATCAAATTCAAGATATGAAGTCGAAAAAAATTATGAACTTTTTCATACAGAACACAAGACTAGATATTTCACAAAATGGACTTCATTCCATAAATTTGCTACATAGTACATGCACATCATTTCAAAAGGCATCCCATGAAACTACCTTAAATAATAAGGTTACTATAAAATTAAAGCTACTTATTTCAGATGACAAGAACATTAAAAACATATTAAATGAGAGAGCTTATTTCTCTCTTGAACAAGCATTTTGTCTCATTGATGCTTGATTTATGGTAAAAAGTGGAAAGAAGAATTTGGGTATGCATATTGTAATAAAATAAATTCCATTCAAATTTCTAACACAAGAAATTTTGGCCAAGAATGTTTGACGTTCTGATTTTTTAAAAAGACACTAAAAATAATTGTAATCACCAAACAGTGGAGCCTTAAGATTGTAACCAAGCTAGGGGACTTTTCAATCCCATATGGTTACATTTGACAATATGCACAGCTTACCATGCTCCATATTTAAAAGAGAATATTTCAAAATGAACAAAGGAGCATATGAATGCAACACTAACTACATGAAAATTTCTTAAATCTCCTCTTAGGGTACTTTCAAAGTCAATAAACTATTTGAAATGGCTTTTCATTGCATTGTCTGAAGGTCTATGCTAAAGTATAATTTAAAGTATAAGGTCTTCCAGCAAGGTAAAAGTGCTTCCATCTTAGAAAACCTATTTTTAACAACAAACACTACATCAAATCCATGTTGTGTCTTTGAGAATCTATTGAACCCCTTAATTTGCAACCTGTGGAAATCAATTGTTAGTCCAAATATAGTTCAGTTCATCAAGAATTTTCCTTGAAACAATCATGATGAAGAGTTTAAAAAAAATCTAGGTTCAAATAATGAGTTTATTATGTTTCAAAAAATAATAGGTTTCTACTAAAAGAGAAACAGAGAAGTATGTTTCAAAGGTTATGAAGGAGGGCCAAGAGCAGAGGCCTTCTTGATGTGTTAATGGTAAGTTTAGGTTCTAGTGTAGGATATTTTATGACTCACAAGTCATATCATAGGATCGAGATAAGAGAATGGAATGTGTTCTAGTATACATTAACAATTGCTTCTTGTATGATTTCTTTTCATTCAGGAAAAGTGTAGTACATGAATTTCAGCTTCTAGAAGAACATAGAGTGTTTGAGTTTTAATTTTTCCATCCTTTCCATGAAAATTTGTTATCCCTTGGCTTTTTTTCAGCTATAAAGTTGTCTCTATTGATATTAAATCAGATATAAATCAGTAATATTTTATGGTATGTTTGAAGATCGTAGACTGTAAAATTATTGACACTAACAAAGCATTAGAACATGTTTTTCAAGGATGTGATAGTGTAAAGACTATGCATCCTGAAACTGAATAAGAAATAATGGTACTTCATTGGAGATGATTATTATGGTTCATTCAGTCCTTGGAATGAGATGGAACTCATAATATTCATACACTCTATGACATGTGGCCTCCATCACTTTGTTAGTGGTGAAAATGTAGAGTTGTTGCAAGCATTGCAATATGTCATTGATAAGATAATTTGCTCTGCAAATGTGTAGTGAAGTGGTTTTGATATGTATAGGACAAGAAGAAATAATATTATTTGACTTGGAAGCTAATAAACTATATACATCCAAACAAGACTCTGTGTCTCATTCCAAGTTGTGCTGATAATTCCAGTTTGAATGCTTTGCAATTTTCCTCCTATTGCTTGTTTGATAACATAAGATCTATATTAAATCAGTTTCACTTTGTGGTTCCTTTTCTTAAGAAACCTTTTTATAAGGTAGAACCAAACTTTCTATCCTACATTTCCTTGTTGATTCCTCTCATGATTTACTGTATACTTTACCTTGGATTTTTTATTCATATCCCTATGGACATTGGGGCAAATATTCATGAGGTGTTTGATGAATGCAGCTATCTAGTTTTCCTCTTTCTACTTAGCTGAAATTTTTATAGATAAAATTACATCATGTAGCTAATGATGTTACATACCTGTAGAAAACTTTGAAAAGTGAGGAACATGTGAAAATATGTGGTGCATGGTTGTAGATGCGCTGCACAAGGTCATATACCTGCCACACTATTTTTTGTTTGGAGTATATTTTGAAAGCATGTACCAAAGTGTTGTTAACCACCTTGGTTTGACTTTGACCACATGTATTAGGGTGGAATGAGATGGAGAATTCAATTTTTCTTCTCAACTATCACTATGAGGGATTAGAAACCTAGAATCCCTATTGGAAGTGATTATGGTTACGAGGGAAAATTGGTCCATACATACCTAAAGAAAGTTCAATTTCCTTGTGTTCATCAATAGTTTTGTAACTTTGTTGCATGGTATGAAAGTACTCATTTCAAAAAATATGCCCATTTCACACTAATATGAATATATGACCCTGTTATGAGTGAGTGGTGGGAAATCCACTAATTAAATCCATGGATACCAACTCCCATGGTCTTGTTGGGATAAACAATCGCTTCTAAAGTTTTAATTTCCAATTCAAAGGTGTCATTGACCACAAAAAGAAGATTGTATGAAATGCACAACATGTTTCTTCATGGCAAACCAATATAAATATCTCTTGATATGGTATAAAGTTTATGTACTCCAACATATTCCATACATTGGGTCATTCTTACTTAAGAATTTGATCTTGGGCCATACAAGCTGGAGCTTGGAACATGCAACTTTGAAATCTTATGCTATCATTCCATGCCTTATTTATCTTACCTTTAAATCCCAATTGCTCCCTCCTCAGCTTGTTAATTTTCTCACCTATCAACTAGTTATCTTAAAGTTTGTTTTAAAATTTATTGGAGAGGAGTTTGTGAGCCTTATTTATAATTCAGTAATTACAGTGGTATCAGAGCACTTTCATCCACTGGAAATTAATCTCTCCAGATAAAAAAATGTCATCCATGTCATACTCTGATGATGATTATAATGAGTAGTGTGAAGAGGAACAAATCCTCTATGTTGATGGAGGCCTACCAAGGCATGAAGATGATAAAGTATATTGGACATCAGATAGAGAATATATCATATCTTATTCTCCCATTGTTAATAAATACTTTACAAAGATGATAGAAGCATGTGAAAATATGCCTCATTGTTACAAGAAGTGTTTAGGTTTGGGCAAGAATATTATTGGTGCAGTCATGAATTTCAAGGAGTGTGTCTATCTGAAGTATGGATTTTGGCCTCAGAATATTGATGAGCATTCTTTCAAGAGTATAAAGGAATCCATAGAGGAACCAATTTGTTCCACCTCTCTGAGAAAAGAATAAGAAGAAGGAATCAAAGGTGAAGATTCATCAAAGCCATATGCATGTTCAAGATTTATGAGTTTGTTTGGTTTTTCTTCAAATAAAGCTTCTAAAGGTTGTGACATCAATACCACTCAAGATGTTGGTTCATGTGAGGGTGGTCAGACATATTTTGGATCAAATCCAAAAGAATCCCATAAATCATATTTACTCTCAACACTTGATTTTCGTAATGAAACAGAAGACAAGTACATACATCAGTTGGATGAGAACTAGAATATTTGGTGGAAGATCAAGCTGTCATACATCCACCACATGAAGAGAAAAAATTGATGCAAAGGGATGAACTTAGTTCATATTTTTGTATTCACTTGCGTCATGATGTAGTGGCAGCCACAATTAGAGGAGAGGCTTGGAATCATTGAGAATACACATCCCAATATCATCATTGACGAGATCCATGAACTACCTAGCATTGCAACTGGGAAAACTGAAATAAAGATCCATTAAGGGGAGAACAAGTTACTGCAAGGTATTTGTAGTGAAGAAGAATGAGAAGTTTCCCATGATAATAAAGAGAAATATGTTGCAGCAATGGAAGACATAACTAAAATCCTTATTGATGAGGATTTTGCAACAAAAGAGTAGGGTGTTCATTCACTTGACCCTACCACCAGTGATGTAGAAGAACAATCTAGAGAGATAAGAAACAATATGGACATGGTTGAAAGAGTACCTATTGATGGGTGCTCAAGTTTTAGTGAGACGTCTACTGAGGGATGTCCACCTCTCTGTGTTGGTAACATAGAGATTTCACTTGAAGAAAATGTCCCAAGATCAACTTCCACATGACCATTGGAGTTTCATGGAGTTGATCCAAGAGAGAGGGAAGAAAAAGAGGTTCATCTGCCATAACTTCATTTTCTTGCAGGGTCATTGAATATGAGTGAGAATGAGATCAAAGAGGCCCTGCACACTCTCCATTGAAGCCATGCATTGATGAAAAGTCTATGTTGGAAGTTGGAGGAGAAATATTCCATGGAAGACATGGAGAAGTTTCAAAAGGCCATGACAAGCATCAAAGGTAATTTTCTCCATTTTCTTTCTGATAGAGACAGTTTGCTTGAGCTTGTTGAGTTATTGCATGGAGAATCCTTTAAAAATGAAGAAGATATTTTCAATCTCACACAAGATTTATTGACCACCAAAGATTCCTAAAAGAGAAACCAATGTGCACTCCAAGAGTCTAAGATGGATATAGAGCAACTTCATGAGAAGTTGCAAAGATCTTACCTTCCCTCCTACACACCATTCATCCATACTCACAAGGATGATTGAATTATTGATCATATGGAGAAATATCATGAGATGGTGGATCATGATATTCATTTGGTTTTCCATGTTCTTGAGGACTGTGCAGACAAGCTTGATGAGAACCAAGCACTTGATCTTTCCTAGAGAAAACTTGAGTTGCTTTCTGGAGAGAGTCTCTTCTCCATGGAAGAGTTAGATGAGCTCATCTTAGATGGCTCACCCAGTGATGAAGAATATGCATCCATAATTTTTTATTTCTTATCTTTTGATTTTTTTTGAATCCAATCTTCAAGTATGATTGATGAGCCTCGGTCCCCTTGGGTGATGCGCCCCAAGTCTCAATTCCCTTATCTTCTCTCCTCTTCCTTTTGTCAGTGCAGATCACAGAGAGGACAAGGAGAATACACCTATATTTAGTTTTATCTCTTATGTAATCCATTCATCCATTTAATTCTAGATATAGTGAAGGAATCTTCACTTACGCTCACATCAATGTCGAGTGCTTGTTCCAGGCCTCCAATTCTCAGTTTTGGACACCATTTCCAATTCTAATTCCAATTCCAATTCCAATTCTCAAAACTTATTATGAGAATATCATCTCCATACTATTATTATTATCTCTGTATGACAGTAATAATTATGTCCAAGAGATTCTACATGCTAAACTTTCATGAGAGAATCCTGTTAATGCCCATTTAATGTGTCTTTTGTTAGTTTTATGCATTAAAAATGATGTAATGACCATAAAAAGTAGATATGAGTTATATGATGCATAAAATATTTTATATCAATCTATTTGGAACATTATTTTCAGGTATGAGAAGAATGATATTCGAATTTTATCATAATTCTCATACCCTTGCTCATTGACTTGTCAATTTTGACTAGTTTTACAGTTTTTAGCATTATTGATGATCTGTAGACTCAAATTATGTTATGTACATTTCTATAGGTTTTTAATTAAATTAAAAAAACCAACATGACCTACAGATTAAGAATTAGTTTGGATCGTACTGTGTTTGAGTGTCCTCTTATGCGCAGTCTTTCCCTAGGACAAAATTCCCAATTTTTCCCAAACACTCCCAAAGTGCCTCAAATAGTTCCAGATGTGTTCTAGGCCTATTAGAATGTAATTGGATTCCTATTACATGGATGATAAATTATTTTATCCCTCCATAATCCTTGGTTGATTGGAAGTGATTGTTCAATCTAAGTTTGCACCGGTTGGGAAACCCAAAAGCCTGAAAGTAGACTTCAACAAAAATTGATGTTCAAAACCTAAAAGGGGCCAACATATAGGTGGTTAGGGATATGGACTCTCTCTGTCCAAACTTGTTCTTTGGTTTCTTCCCTTATCCCTCTGTCATTCCCAATTTTTCTAGTATTATCTATGTTCTGCATTACAAAAGGAAAGTGATTGATCTTAATGTAAGAATTTTTATTTCACAATTAATTATTAGCTGTAGAGTTAATATTTTGATATGATTTGTGCACTAGTTCTATGTTTGGGAGATCATAATATTTCTCTAGGTGATAAATACTCATGGATGGATAAGTATAGACACATATTGATGCCATTCATACACATATGGATTAGGTGGAAGATTGCATGTCACACATGGAGTCTTCTTGTAGAAACAATTATGCTCATGATTAGTGGAAGGCATCTAAATGAGAAAACTTCCAAGAGAAGTTGTTGAGAAATATATCTTGCACAAGGTGGCCTCTGTGGAAGACATCCACACATTTGGATGGATGCTTGCACCCTTCAAATAGTGGCAGAGAATTGAGCCATTGGATGTGTTCACATGTGTTACGGAGAGAAATTCCTATGGCTTGGGGTACCACAACAGATAACTTAACTCCAGAAATCAATCCTTTCCTATATGCAAGAGAAATCAAACAACTAACACTAAAGGATCTCGATTCATACCTTATTCCGGACGGTTGATGTAGATCCCCGTTGAGCTTTACAACTCTAGCTTGAATTGACAAATTGCTTCCTCAACATTCAATAAACAAGACAAGCATGCTATATATAATTGTGTTAGTTCTACTCTAGCATATATAATCAATAACATATAAGCATTTGAAATCATCCATGGATAAAATATTCATTCAAACACACATTATTGGACAAGAAAAGATATTTCTATTAATATAAAATCAGATATTACAATGAATACAACCTCTGTCGGCAAGTCTATGAATCGGAGAAATCGAGTCCCCCACTTGGGTCTCCACCACTTCAATCCTCCATCTCTCGATAGCAAGCTCACAAGAAAAAGGCAAGCTTGGGAAGAACAAAAAAGTGCTCCAAGGGACAAAGGGGATGCAGACTCAAGCACAAGTTTCGTCAACAATGAACTATAGTTTTCTTGCTCTCAATTCCTCATATGCCTTCAATGTATCCAAAGGGTTCCTTATATAGCTCTTCAATGGGGTAATGAAAGGTCAAATCTGAGCAATATCAAGGCATATGGAAGGCCAAGAGACCAGTGAGTCGGATCCACATCAAGGAAAAATCCAAAAGAATTTGGCCTTTTGCACACATCCTGATGTACGCGGTTTTAGAGGTCAAACCCGCGTATATACGCAATAAAGGGTTTAAAAGTCGCGTATGGAAATTTAAGCATGTTTTTAGGGATGATCTAGGAAACATAAAAGGAACAAAAATGGTCCATGGGGTCTAAGGAGTCTGCATAGGGATAGGGAAGGCCATAAAATTGTGATTCACCATGTGTGGTAAAATCAGTTATAATAGATGCCCCCTAATGTGTGATGTCAGAGGGGTCATACGATGGTCGAAATTGATTATAAGTCCATCCTAGAAATGAAGTGATGAAGAACCCAGTGGAAGAACCATCCATCCAATCAGCACTATACAATGATACAACTCTACACATAACTGCAAATAGATATAGTAGTCCCAGATACATAAGAGTACAATGGCCATGAATAGGCATGATACAATGTAACATGTGTGGTCATTGCCACATACAATATACATAGATCAGAATCTACATAATGAAGATATACAAAGGATCATGATCTCCATGAAGACTGAAGATATACAATAGATCAAGATCTTCATAATGGCTAGAAATGTCTGACATATATTGGAATCAAGTCACGAGAGTTGAAATCTCATGAACACTGGCACGATCAAGGAGATAGCATATATGAGATGCCACCAATCTGGAAGGTCTTCTACACAAACCGCCACGAGTACATGTCCTACTATATGAATAGAGGTGTCAAGGTTGAACATAGTAGTCCATCGTCTGATTATCGGTCATTGATGTATACCATTAATAGACACGAGATCACCCACCGATAATGAAAATGGGAATCAAGGTACTAGAGTGCAAACTAATAAGTATGAATAAATGTGTTGAGGTTGAACACTTGAGAGAATTCATCGATCAAGGGACATTGATGTATTCCCAAAGAATTTTCGATGGCGAGAGAACCTGCCACTGATGACTGCAAGTCTCAAGGCACTCGAAAATGAATCTAGATTCCTATCCCATAATAAATGATCTGAAGTCAATGGGACAAAATCTGTTGGAAGGAGGGCATTAAGGCATCCCCCATCATCCAACACGAGATACTCAGCAAAGTTGTATAATGTGGAAGGACTCGATCATAAGGTGCACGAACCAGTAACTGTACCGAGAATGGCCGACATGCAAAGTCAAGATAAATGAGGAATGGCCATCTCAGGTTTCAACTTCCTTCAAACAAGAGCAAAACGACGAATGGTAACTGAATGTAGGAAACACAGACTCGATATGCAAAACTAGGACATCTCTGCAACACAGGAGGCATCGATAGAGGCTCCATAGGGACTGGAATCTTAACCAGTCAATGGAGATAAAATCAGATAAACGAGTACAGCTCCTAAAGTCAAACTATTAACCCAACCAATGGATGTGATATACAGTGCTTTGTTCAAAGGCGACACGACTCGACTGCTGCCAAAGATAACATCTTTCCTTGTCCGGCTTTTTGGTTTTTTAAATTTTTTTTGGACTTTTTCAAATATTTGAAAAGCTTGAAAAAGAATAAAATCGCTTTATAGTTACAGACTAGGAGGAGACGAGTGTCAAATAGGAAAACAAACTAGTTCCAAGCAGTGGAACATACCTATGCTCGATGCAAGGATACATGTGTAGGATAGCGACACTCGGGGGAACGCCCCCTCCCGGTAAAATAGGGAATCAAGCTGCAAAGGATATATAAAATGGCTCTGCGTGGCTAGACAGGAGACAAGCTCGGGCTATATGGATAATACTCAAAGTTAGGGAAGCTGACATAAGGCTCAATAAGGCAGGCAAAGCTCATGTTAATGCAATTACAACTTGACATAAGGGAGTCCGGGGGAAATAGGCCAGCAAAAGATCAAGAGGAGTAAGAGGCTCTTGCGAAATGTCATGGCAATACTATACAATGGACTCCCACACCCTAAAGGACAAAATTGTCGGTATGGGCACCAAATGCAATTAAGGAGCTAACTAGGGAACTCATGTAAGGTCAAGCTCTACCATTCTAATCATGCCACTTCTAAAACACCAAGAAGGCTCCGTGACAAGATAGAATGGGTTCATACCTACGATTATAATGAAATGGTCATAAGGTCATGTAAAATGCAAATAGTGGTGAAACCTAACTTATATGTCAGTTTAGACATGATACCTGAAATCAGCACAAACGGGTTAACACAATGGTCGAAACGGGGCTCAAAACGGTCTCTTACATCATATATTAGTAAAAAACGGTCCAAAAGGATTAGAAACGGTCCAAACTATAGAAAAGGGGGTAAATATTTTCAAAAATTTGAAAAATTTCTATAAATAGTAAAAAATTCAAAACATTATATAACATTTGAAATTTTTACCCAATTGAGCTCAGAACTTCAACAGCAAATTCTGGGAGATACAGCTAGCGGAATCCATTACCGTTTTTTCCAAGTAATTACCCATGCCATGCTCTTTCATTTTCATGCAAATTTTACAATTTTCCATGGTCAAATCAGGATTCTAGGCCATTCTAAAGTACGCGCCACCGCCCACGTGGAAATCGAGGATTGTTTCGCGTATAGGGCTAGATATACGTGGAAAAAGCCCTCAAAGTCGCGTACATACACGGCTATTTAGCAAATAGTCACGTATGAGGCTGCGTTCAAGGTTTTTTAGGTGTTTTAATGACTCAAACTTGAATTCAATGTGCAGGATGGTTCTAAAATAGAGAGAACGTGAGCACGGGGATGTAGAAGAAGCGGTACGTGGTGATCTAATGGCACAACAGGCTCTACAAGTTTTGGTGTCTTGGTGGCTTAAGAGCCAAACCAAGACTGTTGTAGATGCTAGTAGACTACTAGGATCCCGACTCAGAGTCTTTCCAGATTGATGGGATGTCCCTCACCATAGAAGTGCAGGACATATACTTTATTACTGGACTTTCCTGACGGGGGGAAGTGGTGAACCTACGATCTCATGGGCCCAGATATGGCCTCACCATAGATGAGTACATAACCCTGTATTGTTATCTGGACACGGAGAAGGTCAGGAGTCAGATCCCAACTAACTCCATACAGGTGCTAGGCCTAAAGGCCATTCTACTGACACTGGGTAGGATAGCAGGGCTAGCTTCACTCCACCAGGCCTCGTGGCCTCTGATGTTCTATGCAGTGGAGTGCATGAGACCCACGGTGTACGATTGGAGCACTGCACTATTGGGCAACATGAAACACCAGCTCAGTGAGTGTAAGATGGGCTGAGTATGGAACTTCGGTTTCAGTAGCATACTAAGCACGTTTTTCTTTGAGCGTGTTCTGGGACTGAGCCCTAGAGTTGATGTTCCTCTTCACGGGGTTCAATATCTGGCCCAATGATGTTGGGCAGATGCGATATGCAAACTGGGAGGAGGTAGGGTGTCCAACCCCTATCCAGCTGATTTCTTTCCATGGTGGCGACGGCAAATAGATGCCATCGATGATTACCCCTATGCGGAGATAGATTTTCAGGGAGACCCCGTCATGCCATTACCACCAAGATCAGCATACGATGACATTGGTAACGAATCCCAACCCTCTTTTTAATATTTTTGAGTTATTTAATTTTTTTTTGTGTTTTTTGATATATGTAATCAAAAAGACATGTTTTTGCGTAACAACACATAGTGACATCCTATCATATGCATGCAGATGTAGGACCACGGCAGCCTGAAGGCTTCCCTCATCATAGATGGAGGGGAAGAGGATATGACATTACGGGTGTGGATGCAGAGCGGACGCTCCAAAGCATTCATACCAACTTCGTGCGGCTGACACATAGGGTACCCATGGTGCAGGTCGAGAACCTGCCTGAGGCCATGCAGCGTCAGGTGGTGGGTGTGCCACAAGCATGGGTGTGGTTATTTAGACGGCTGGCTAGAGCCGTGGTGACATTCCATGATCAGAACCCCCCTCCTCCTCCCCAAGCTTAGATACCTGGGAGTGATACATTTTGTACTACCATGTATTTATATTTTGGTGGCTCGAGAGCCCCATTTTTGTATTATGACACTATGTATTATCACATTTTGGATATTTTAATGAAAAAACTTTTATGATGATCGGTTTATTTATTTACATGTGTAAAAATGTATGTTTGTAATGAGCTTATTTTGTATGAAAGAAATGTCAATCTAACACGTAGTTAGCATATGAGTCAACAACTTGATTATTAATTCTTGGAACATGTATGTATGTTATGTTATCAAATTGTCATTCTAACGATCTCACACGTAAGAATCTCTGTAATAATGTTGGATCTCTAACATGATACAATCCATTAAGCTGTGACACTACTAACTCTGAATCAAGACGTACCTCAAGAGATAAAACACCATGTGAAATGGCATCCCGTAGAAGGTCGATAACGACACTATATTCAACAACATTGTTTGAAGAGGGCCATAAACATACGCCTCCTGAAGACAATACCTGACCCGTAGGAGTATAAATCACCCAAGCAGCAGAGGCTGAGTGTTGAGTGTGACAGCTTGCACCATTCGCGAATCCTATATAGATGGAAGACTCCATTGACATATGCCATAAGAAACGGAAGCTAATCAACAAACCCAATCATCATTAGAAAGACCTAACCATGCAAAATGATGTACAATAATATACAATAGTCAACCTTGGCTGAAAGTTATGCATAATATTTTTTAAGATACAGCCCATTTCTAGGCTCCGCCAAGGTCGTCCCCTCATAATCTACTAGCTCGTAAGCGCCCTTCTCTAACACATGTTTAACCACGTAAGGACCATGCCACATGGAGTTGAATTTGCCTGCCCCCAAGGGTTCTTTAGCTTGATCCCACAAAAGGACCAAATATCCTTCACTAAACCTCCTTGGACGGACAAATTTATCATACTGGACCTTAACGCGACGCTTATTCACTTCTAGAGCCACTAAAGCAGCTCGATGTTGCTCATCAAGTTTCTCTAAATGGACCAAACGTTTCTTCAATGGAGAGGTGTCTAGTAAAAGCTCTATGGCTAGCTTCAAAGAAGGGATTTCGCACTCAACTGGCAATACAGACTCCACTCCATGTACAAGATGATATGGAGAAAAACCGGTGGCAGTCTTAACCGCGGTCCTATAAGCCCACAAAGCAAGATATAACATAATATGCCAATTAGTCTTGATTTGTGCGATGGTTCGTTGGAGAATAGAGTTGAGTGATTTATTCACTGCTTCAACTTGTCCATTCACTTGAGAGTAATAAGAAGAAGAATGCTCCTGCTTATACCCTAAATTCGAGGCCAACTCTTCCATCATGCGATTCTAAAAGTGCCTACCATGGTCAGTGACAAGCTCTTTCAGAATACTGAATCGAGTAATAATTTGGTTGAATACGAAGTGTGTGGCTATCTCACCGTCAAATTTAACTTTAGGCATAGCCTCAGCCCATTTCATGAAGTAGTCAATAGCCACGATAATATGATGATGCCCCCTAGCCGAAGCTGGGTTGTAGTCCATGAAATCAAGCCCCCACTTAGTGAAGGGACCAGCGGTGATAATGGGATGTAATGGGGCAGGACACGAGCGCATATTACATGTGAACACCTAGCAAGGGTGGTACTTCTTAACCGCATTGACACAATCTTTAAAGATCGATGGCCATAAATAACCCGCTCTCAAGATTTTTTGGGCTATAGAAAGCCCAGATAAATGACCACCACATGCACCTCTGTGGCAAGCATTCAACACAAGCTCAGCCTCCTCATGAGTTAAACAATGACATAAAATGGAATCTACCCCATGGCGGTACAATGTGTTATCCACTATCGAGTAATTCTTGGATACGTGACGTAATCATCATCGTTCATCTCGTGAGAGGTGAGTAGGGACATTCAATGTTTCTAAATATATGATAATGTCTTCATACCACGGATCCAAAGTTGAGATCAAGAAGATGTGCTCATCGGCAAACGTATCTTCACAAGCCTCCTCCTCCTCACTCGGGAAATCAGATATAAGCTTTGCAAAAATCAACGATTTCTTCAATTTTTCCAAAACAAACTCGAGATCGAATTCTTGCGGGATGAAAATCCACTTATTATACTTTCCCCCTATCATCCTTCTAGTGAGGACTAACTGAAATGGATTGACATGGGCAACCACCAAGGTCTGGCGAAGGAGAATATAGTGTCTCAATCTTTGAACCGCATGGACGATAGCTAAGGCAAGATTCTCCACATGGGAATAATGGATCTCTGCATCAATGAGGTTTTGGCTTAGATAATATATGACATGCTCTTGGAGCTCCTCATCCTCTTGGACCAAAACCATACCAATCGTCTCCATGGACGCGGCCACATAAAGTAGAAAGTCACAGCTATAGTCGGGTGAACTAATCACCGGTGCCGATGCTAAGCCTCGTTTAAGCGCATCATAGGACTCCTGGGCTCCCTCATCCCAGCAAAAGGAAGTGTCCTTCTTCAAAAGATGCATAAAGCCTCTAGTCAAATTGGTAAAATTCACAATGAATCTCCATAAGAAGTTTTCCATTCCTTGCAAACATTGAAGATGTCTAATGTTTTTCAGGGGAGACAATTGAAGTATTGCCTCAACCTTTAAATGGTAGACTGTTATACTCTCTTTGGAGACAATGAATCCTAATAAGCGACCAGACTTCACACAAAAGATGCACTTGTGAGGATTTAACCTGACCAAATAATGGCGACACCTTTCGAACACTAATCTCAAATGGTAGGAATGACGCATTCTCATGCGAGAATGAGCAGCAAGGTCATCCAAAAAGACTTCAATAATAGATTTGAGATCATAGAAGATCAAGGTCATAGCCCGTTGAAAAGTGGCTTCGGCGTTTTTAAGGCCAAAAGGCATCTTCCGATATGCAAAGGTTCCCCAAGGACAAATAAAGACATTCTTATGTTGGTCCTCAGGTTTAATTTGTATCTGATTGTATCCGGAAAAGCCGTCCATAAAGGAAAATACCTCGCTTCCCGCACAATCATCCAATATTTGATCAATAAACGGTGTGGGGAAATTGTCCTTATGACAGGCACAATTCAAATCACGGAAATTGGTACATATGCGGATCGTTCCCTACTTCTTATCAACCGGAATGGGGTTTGAAACCCACTCCATCAAGGGAAAAGGATAGATAAAACCGGCATTTAACAGCTTTTCTATCTCAGCCTTAATCGCGGGTGCTTTCCTAGGATTCACCGCACGCAAGTGTTGTCGAACAGGCTTGTTGGGCTGAATTAATGTCGTTTGAATTCCGTTGTAGTAATTGCCCAGCCATTTAATTTGTCAATTCGAGGTTCGTAGTCTTATGAAGAACCTGCAAAGTATATGCAATATTAAAGTGAAATTAAGTTAATCTACCCCCCCATGAAACTAAGACTAATCTAATCTAACCCCCCTTAAACTAAAACAAGCAATTGCTAATCCAATGCTGGAAGATGAAACACACGGCTGAAAGTAAATTGCATAAAAAAAAAGATAACATATGAAGAGCAACAAGATAACACATGTGAGCTCGCATTAACAATCAAGCAATCTTAATTTACATCACAAGAATAAATGGCAAATCATGAAAGCATCAAAACCAATATTATGAACAAAATCTAAGAATTCCCTTCTCCATATTACAAAGTCAAGACTAACTTCTACAATCTACTATTCTCTAAGATAATCTAAGATCTAAAATATTCTAAGATAATATCCTCTTTAATAATTATTATGAAATGAAGAGAGAGCACTCTCTTTTATACATGAAGAAAATAACCATCTCATAATGAGAGATCCACTATTCACTCAACCACTCAACTACTTTCCTATTATTACAAGATATGATCCCTTCAAATCCTCCACATATCTTTCACAAATTCTCCTCATGTCTCTCAACCAAATCTCCATGATATTCTCCTTGGAATATTCGTTGCATAACTATCTCCTTGAAATGATGGAGGAGATATACGTGAAGTCTTTTCTTTGAATTAATCCTTCACATATTCCTACACATTACAAAGCTCATCCATACTTTGAGATATTAGTGAAAAACATGTTAATTTTCTAATATTTAATCATAAATTCACTTATAATACTAAAAATAAATAAAGTGGAAATAATAAGGTGAAACCCATATATATGTATGGAAATGGTATGATAAAAGGTTAATGGGACGATGAAATGTGAGGAATAGCGAAAGATAAAGTGGATGAAAAATGGACATTTCTGCGTCTTAACATACTCCCCAACTGAACTTGTTGCATGTCCTCATGCAACCGTGTATGGCTCTTCTCAAGAACTTTTGGCATCTACACTTTGGCTTTGATTGATTATGTCTTTTTAACAATGAATATTTCTGGAGTGTGAAATACATGAGTAACAACTGGCATTTCCTTATGGTTGGTTCTTGTGTGACAACCATGAATATAAAGAATGTTGGTTCTTGTGTTAACAACATTCATTTCATGATGTGAAATGCATTAGTAACAACTGACATTTTCCTTATGGTTGGTTCTTGTGTGACAACCATGAATGCAAAGAATGTTGGTTCTTGTGTTAACAACATTCATTTCGTGATGTGAAATGCATGAGTAACAGCTGACATTTTCCTTATGGTTGATTCTTGTGTGACAACCATGAATATAAAGAATGTTGGTTCTTGTGTTAACAACATCCATTTCATGATGTGAAATGCATGAGTAACAGCTGAAATTTTCCTTATGGTTGGTTCTTGTGTGACAACCATGAATGTAAAGAATGTTGGTTCTTGTGTTAACAACATTCATTTCATCATATGTTTTCTAGCTGCATAATAATTTAACCATACACTCACTGAAAATGATAAGCTATTAATGTGCATAGAAAGCATCATTGTGCATAAGAAAGCCTTTTCTTTATGAATCATGCCAATATGTATATCAATGTATATGAAGCAAAGTGCAATAGAGGATTTGTCAGAAAAGAAATGCTCATGAATGGTAAATGAGATGAAAAATGGGTGATGGTGGTGAAAAGAATGGAATGATAGTAGTGAGTATGTATTGAATATAGTTCCCCCTCCCCAACTGATGTGGTTGCATGTCCTCATGCAACCTAGCATGGGCTGTGAAAGAAATGGAGCATGGTGAGGGAATTTTCCAAATTATTCATTTCTAGCATGTAAGGAATTGCATGATTAAAGTTTAGAAAACAACATACCCCCACTTACCCAAAAAGTAGATGAACGATGCAACAGGAATGTAGCTGATGCTGCTGGATCGTGGAATATGTCACTGCTACAGCGGCTGTAACTGCTAGGTCATGAGCAGTAAAGGAATCAGAATTGCTGCTGCTGAATCATGGAGAATATGTCACGGCTGCTGGATAAAAATGAAACTGTAAATGCTGTTGCGGCTGTAACTGCTGGAACTACTGTAATGTGAAGTGGAGGAGTTTGAACTGCTGCTGATAAATAATGGAAAATGTGGAAGGAAGAAAGTGGAACTGTGGTATCATAGATCTAAAGTCATGTTTCTGCAACTGCTGATGGAGTCATGAAAAAGAATGTAAAGTCTTCACCCACTACAAAACCCAGTGGTACAGTTCTAGTCATGCGAATAAATGTGTTGAGGTCGAGCATGAAGAGAAATCATTGGATTATCTTCCATTGATGAATGTCGTTAACCAAAGCGAGGCAACTCACCAGTGATGTCAATGAGTGCCAAGGTACCCAAGTACATCTTGTGAAGTGCGAATAGATGTGCTGATGTCGAGCCACTTGCAAAATCTGACGATCAAGGGACATTGATGAATTTCCATGATTGTCAGCGAGAGAACTTGCCGTTAAGGCATGCAGGCCTCCAGGTACTCAATAATGAACTCTAGTATATATCCCAGATAAGGTGTTGAGGTCGATGGGGCAAGACTTGTTGAAAGGTGGGCCTTAAGGAATCCCACATCAGTCAACACGAGTTGGTATAAAAAGATTGGTAGGACTATTAGTGAAAAGATATCTGAGTCAAACAGTGAATATGGCAAGGCTATGTAGTCATGGAAAGGGAGCTGGTTTTATTCAGAAGGAAAACTGGAATGGAAAAATGAACTGAAAAATACAAAGGGATGTATGCAACTCAGAAAGATAGGCATGTGTGAAGTCATGACGGATAAAGTGATGTAAAGTGGACTTCAAGACATGGATGATAAAGGTGCTCTGAAGGAAAAATATGGATAAACAATCATGACGCAAGTTTATGGATGGTTTCTGTGTAACAACCAACGTTATGATGTTTATGAGCAAACATCATGAGTAACAGCTCCTTCAGGCTGTCTATCAAAGCATGTTTCTCAAAAAATTTGTGTTTCTTTGAAAAATCACTTCAGCAGCAAAATGCGACTGTCTCTGAAACCTGAAAAAAAACTTTAGTACAAAATCCTGCATGAAAACTTATTAGTGAATATGTATTGAATATAGTTCTCCCTCCCTAACTGATCTAGTTGCATATCCTCATGCAACCTAGCATAAAAATTGTGAGAAGTTCGTAAAAGAAAACATATCATGCAGAAAGAATTACATAAGCTGCAAAGAAAATTACCTATTTCCCATGCTGGTTTCATCTGTGATTATTGTCAAAGTGACTTTAAGAAAAACAATTAAGCGTTAATCATAAAAGCAATTTCAGGAAAAATGAAAACGTCCA
>LPNX010480999.1:0-14170 GCA_001517045.1 Pseudotsuga menziesii
ATATATTGGTGTTGGTTGTCAGTTTATTTACAAGTGTTTTTATATGTTTGTGTACATTTTATAGAATGTGTGTAAGATGCCAATCCAAAATGTAATTAGCATATGCATCAGTCAATGAATTTTGGTTTCTTGGAATATGATTGAAAGTAATAACTTCAAAATGTCTTTCCAATAAACGAATTTGCATGAACTGACGTAATAAGATAGGATTCTGTACCTGATAAGCTCGATTGAGCTGGGAAACCACCAACTGAGAGTCCAAATGGACCTCAAGCTGGGTGATGCCACGTGACAAAGCATCCCATAGGAGCTCAATTATAGCCCTATACTCAGCAACATTATTGGAAGCAGGACCTAGACAAGCGCCTCCCGCGGCAACAAGTTGTCCTGAGGGAGAATAGATAACCCATGCTGCCGAAGCTAGGTTACAAGTATGACGGCTGGCACCATCAGCGAACCCTATATACCATTCAGAAGACATCTGCAACAACCAGCAGATAGTATAAAAAACAAAACTGACAACCTAATGTACATAAAAAAAATACATACAGTAAAATACAAGAAAAAGTGCTAAGCCTAAGCATAGTACTTCTTCAGATAGAGCCCATTTCTAGGCTCAGGCAGCTTATTTCCCATCGAAATAAACCAACTCATATGCTCCCTTACTTAATACTTTCGACACGACATAAGGTCCTAACCACATAGCCTTGAATTTTCCTGCCCCTAGAGGTTTTTATCTTGATCCCAAAGCAAGACAAGTTCCCCCTCAAAGAAAACCCTAGGTTTGACCGATTTATCATATTGAGTTTTAACCCTATTTTTATGAGCCTAATTAGCAATCAACGCATCTCTACGTTGTTCATCAAGGTGTTCTAAATGTACCAGACGTTCCTCAAGCTCAGTCGTATCAGGTAACACATGAATGGCTATCTTTAGAGACAGGATTTCACATTCAATCGAAGTGACTGCCTCCACCCCATGAACGAGTTAGAAAGGGGAGAAACCCGTAGCAGTCTTTACGTTGGTTCGGTAAGCCCAAAGATCAGGATATAACATGATGTGCCAATTAGAGCAAGCCGCATCAATTGTATGTTTAAGGATAGTTTTTAAAGTCTTGTTGACAGCCTCAACCTGACCGTTTGCCTGCGGATAGTATGGAGAAGAATGTTCTTGTCTGAATCCGAGCATGGTGGTCGGCTCCATCATCATGTTATTTTGAAAATGACTGCCATGGTCAGTGACAATCACTTTGGGTATACCAAACCGTGCTATAATCTGATTGAATACAAAGAAAGCTATTGTTTCCCCGTCGGCTTTAAAAGTAGGCATTGCCTCTGCCCATTTCGTAAAATAGTCAACATCGACAATGATGTATTTATGCCCTCCAGCCGAGGCTGGGTTGCATGTCACGTAATCAATCCCCCATTTCATGAAGGGGCCTACCGAGACAACAGGAAATAACGGAGCAGGATGTGACCGCATCTTCCTGGTGTAAAGCTGACATGGATGACAATGCTTCACTGTTTCCACACAATCTTTAAAGATCGTGGGCCAGAAATAACCGAAACACAATATCTTCTGGGCCGTTGCTAACCCAGATAAATGACCCCCACACGCTCCGCTATGGGAATCATTTAGGACAATCTCTGGTTCCTCATGAGTAAGGAAACGATGCAAAACGGAATCTACCCCTCGTTGATATCATGTATCTCCTATAATGAGGTAGTTCTTGGCATGAAGGCGTAACTTACGTCGTTCCTCCCTAGAGGAAGCTGCAGGATACTTCAAAGTCTGGAGATATATAAGAATATCTCCATACCAAGGATCAGAGGTGGATATCAGGAATATGTGCTCATCTAGGAATGAGTCATCCTCGACCACTACATCTTCTTCAGTAGGACATTCTACTATAAGTTCAGCAAAAACTAAGGACTTCTTAGACTTAGCGGACTGGAAATCCAAGTCAAACTCTTGGAGAATGACTATCCATTTATTAAATTTTCCCCCAAAAATCCACCAGGATAAAACATATTGGAACGGATTCACATCTGCCACTACTGTGGTGGTCCTTAGTAAAATGTAGTGACGTAACCTCTGCACAGCATAAATAGCTGCTAAGGATAATTTCTCAACGTGGGAGTATCTAAGTTCAGGTCTGGCCAAAGCACGGCTAAGATAATAAACGACATGCTCTACAAGATTATCGTTTTCCTGGACTAGTACTACCCCAATGGTTGACTCTGACGCAGCCAGATATAATATAAAATCCCTAGAATAATCTGGTGGACGTAATAAGGGTGCCGACATCAAAGATTTTTTCAATGCCTCAAATGCAAGTTGTGTGGCTTCATCCCATACAAATGGGGTGTCCTATTTGAGCAGGCGCATGAAACCCTTAGTGATCTTGGCATAATTAACAATAAAACATCGAAGAAAATTAGACTTTCCTTGCAGGATTTGAAGTTGCCTGAGAGAACGAGGAGGAGGCAGATTTACAATGGCCTCAACTTTTAAAGGATCCACCTGGATGCCTCTACTAGAGACAATGAATCCGAGTAATCTTCCTGACTCGACACAGAATACACACTTGTGGGGATTCAAGCGAATTTTATAATATCTGCATCTTTCAAATATCAACCGTAAAGGATCTGGATGTTGAATCCTCTTGCGAGAATGTGCAGGCAGATCATCAAGGTATGGTTCGACAATGGCTTTAATGTCATGAAAAGCAAAGTTCATAGCCCGTTGAAAGGTATCCCCAGAATTTTTCAATCCAAAAGGCATTTTCTTATATGCAAATGTACCCCAAGGGCAAATGAAAGCAGTTTTATGTTGGTCTTCCAGTTTTATTTGAATCTGATTGTATCTGGAGAAACCATCCATAAACGAAAACACTTCACTTCCCGCACAAGCATCTATGATCTGGTCTATAAATGGTGTGGGATAGTTGTCCTTAGGACAGGCTTTATTGAGGTCTCTAAAGTTTGTACAAACGCGGATAGTCCCTTGCTTTTTATCAACAGGAACAGGGTTGGATACCCATTCAGTCAAAGCTATGGGATATATAAAACCAGCCTTCAACAGCTTTTCAACTTCAGCTTTCACAGCCGCCACTTTACGCGGGTTCACGGGTCTTAATTTTTGTCGAACTGGCTTGGAATCAGGATATGTTCATATTTCATGTTCAACAATCGATGGATCTATGCCTGGCATCTCCTCATATGACCAGGCAAAGATATCGCGGAATTCCTTAAAAAGGGCAGTATAGATGGCAATCTCTTCAGGAAAGCAGTTTGCACATATATATATGTTTTCCACGACATCAGGGTTTACAGAGATGTTAATAGGTATAGTAGCAGAAATATTTGCCATATTCCCCTCGGTAAACATTCCTTCCCTAGGCAAAGGGTTGATAGGTATATCAACATCTTCTGACAGTCTCACACGAAACTCTTGGTTTTCTATTCTGCTTAGTTCTGGAAGAAAATAGGATCGATGATGAAGATCCTCACAAATCTTATCACATCCACTCATAGCTTCCAGAATAGCTTCATCGGAAGGTAAAACCATATCTAAACAATATATAGAATGCTAAGAGTTTTCCGCCCATACGGGAAAATAGACTTCTTCCAGATCATCCGAAATTGTTAGAGGATCCGGAATGGGGTCAGCAGTGGCTTGGGTGATAGCTTGATAAGCAACCTCCACTGCCGATAGGGGCACTTCCGGTTCATCGGGGGTTGGGAGAACCCAAGGATCAATCTTGTCGACAACCGTAGCGATGGACTTCCCCACACTAGTAGAACCAATATAATTAACCGGGGCTGGAAGATCAAATGTGCCCATTAGTGATGTGTACATTCCAGCCCCCAAGCTCTGTGCAGCAAGTTTGACCTGATCAACCAATGGCACAGCGACTCATTAGACTCTAAATGACATTTTTGGGTAAAATCAAGTTGGTCAATAGTAACCAACTTGCCCTCATGTGGAAAAACCACTACATGAAAAACGGCCGACGCAATAGCGGACATCGCATAAGTCCAACTTCTTCCCAGAAGCAAATTGTAGTCCAAAGGAGCATCAATCACTTCTACTTCAATAGACACTGCTTTGCCTACCAACTTAATTTCAAAAGCCGGCAGGATACCATGTGGACGGAAGGATCTTCCATCAAAATCAGTAAGCAAAGTGTTTGATGGGACCAGCTCTAGGGATCCAAGAGCTTTCCAACAGGTCAAGGACATAACACATGTAGAGGCCCCTTCATCAACAACTACCCTTCCAATGGTCTTACCACCATGGATGACATCTATTGATAGGGCTACATGGTAAGGCAGGTGAATTTTAATATCAAATAAATGAAATCTCGCCATGAGACTCAAAGAGTCCATGCTACCTAAAGCTGCTAAGAGGGCATCCCGCTGAGCGGGACAACTCTGTAACACCTCTAAAGCTGACATTGCACACTGGGTTTGAGCTAAATATTCAACCACAGAGTAGTTCGAAGTAGCCCTAGCATTAGGGTTATGCAAGGTCTTATTGAAGACACCTTTCAGTATCTTCGACATAGTTTCAGCAGGCTTCTCTATTGTGAGAGGGTTCAAAGTTTCACCTACAGCTTTACCCTTCTCAAGAGTCTCTTTCTCATAATTTTTGTTCCTTGTCTGCAACAAAGTTGAAGATCGAACCATGTTGATATAGTTTGGGTCAGGGGCAGTTTGAGTGCCCCCTGCTACATTAGAAGCTGAAGCAGAGTTCTATCCTTGGGGAAAAGGATCCTTCAGGACAGCCGGTTATTGAGCTTTTAGTAGCTTCTGGGCTTGATCCATCAGGGGACAAAGGTGAGTAAGGTGGTCCTCTTGGCACAACTTACAAGGGAACTTGACCTTCTTCTTTTCTTTTTTGCCCCCATCAGCATTGTTCACGGGCTTTTGCTTGTTTTGATTTTCCTTGCCCTTCTTGCCTTTCTTTTTCTTCCCACTGGGCTGCTGATTGCCCTTCTGAGAGGTTTGTGCAAAAACATTTGCACTCTGGGGGGAGGGGGCAGCCTTTTCTACCTCCGCCGTATATTGTTTGACAGACAACTGATGAAGTTGTTTAGTCAAAGATTCTACGGTGGGACAGTTAACGAACCCAACCACACCATCGGCATGGGGTCCAGGCTTAGGCTTCTTCGCATCGTGCGAAGGCCTCAGTGCCTCAGGGATAATCTCATATAAGATCGCAGATTGTGAATAAATCAAATCCAACTGCTGGGCCCTGAGAATGGATTCTTCTTCGTTCGTCACTCCCGAGGTGGATACGTCCTTAGATATGTATGGCAACAGAGATTTAAGGAACCACTCTAAAAGGAGCTCGGGAGGGATAGTGGCTTTTATAAGGCTCTTTCACCTTCTCCACTCTTGCATATGATCTGAGATGTGGATAGCCTTGTTTTGCCTAAAAGTAGAAAACAAGTCCGTTCCAAAATCATATCGAACCGGAATCTGAAAGTGGCTAAGAAATGCACTAGCCAAGTCCCAAAAACTACTGAAAGTAGCAGAAGGCAATTCAATATACCATTTTGCCACAGTACATGTCAAGGTCCTCTATAATAGCCTCAACCTTACTGAATCTTCATTCAACGAATTTGATGAACACCATAAATGAAATGTGGTGGCATGAGCCCCAGGATCTTCACCAGTTTTTCCTTCGAACTTAGGGATGTCCGATGGCAATTTGGTGGGAACAGGTGGCCACAAGGGGTCATGCCTCACCGGGTCATTCATCAATTTTGACAGATCTGGCAAGTTTAAAGTTTCCAAGAATGGAAGTTTGGGTCAAACCGGGGAACTAAATGTGTCAGCTTGGGGATTAGAGGGACCTGCCCCCGAATGCCCATGGGTAAAAGTGGGGTTGCCCCCTGCCACCGATTGCGAAGTGGGAAGATTGCTCTGAAATGGATTCCATCCATAAGCCACAGGATTGTGTGTGGGATGTGCAGTGTAAGAAGTTCGGGCCGTCCCCATAGAAACAGGGGTCTGAAAGGTAGGAGCCGATATCCCTCCGCTGAAAAACGAAAAGGGAGAGATCGTGAATGGAACCGAAACAGGAGTTTGGAAACTTTGCCCATAAGAGGTTTTATTCCCAAACTACACTCCTACATAGGAAGGAGATGGACCTACGTATGGGCTGGATGGGGGAATATGCCCCCCATTCCAAGGAAATCCTTGGATAAACGTCGAGGATCCTACCGGACCACTCTGGGTAGTATATGGAAAGGAATAAGGAATAGTAGGTATACTGGGGATCCCAGTAACCATGTCACCAGAAGTACCTGCTAGGTTTGAGTGAACCAGTGGCTGAACCACCCGGCTCGCTGGAGTCAAAGGTGTAGAAGGTATACTAGATCTAGGGGCACTTACCGAGGGAGGTAGTACCCCTTCAACCGAAATGGCTGAGGTGAACACAAAAGGATTTTCTTCCACAGAAGACATGATCCTACCCATAGGGACACCTAATACAGGTGAATCAAAATGTCTAACCTGAATGATCACATGATTTTTTAAATCAGTCAAGGGAGTGTTAAAGTTTCTTGCAAACTCGTCAGTCTGCAATTCTTCTATCTCAACTGTATCAAGATCAAAACGGTTAGCTATCATTTCTGGTTCGCCAAGAACTTCACTTATTCCTACTGGTTCAAATGAACCGTCTGTTTCCAATCTCTGCCTTTGGGGTAGAGGTGGAGGCTCCAATGTGGTCAGAGGAGGAAGGTTTCTCAACCTTCTTGACCTTCTAGGAGGTTGGTCCTCCATGATTGAAAATTTAACAAATCACACCCTAAGTCCAACTAAACACAGGCAAAACCACAGAACATACACTATAAAAATCCTAAATCCTCAAGCAATCAAACAAGGGTAAAAGATATACTTTCCCAAAGAAAGCTGATGAACAATTACTTGGCGTCCTTGAAGTGGTTCTTAGGCACAAGCGGAGGAATCACCCAACCACCCTCCTACACTTTCAACAAGGGTTACCTTCCAAGACCGTTCAAGGTGAACCAGAAATAGGCTTCCTGTTTACCTAGGTATGAACCCTAAAAGACAAGAGACTAAAGGCTACCTTAGCTATACCAACAGTCTGGGGGGACAGTCGCAAGCCTGACTCGTACGCATGGGCAAGGTAGCTGAGCCCGAAACTCTGTCTAGGACAGAATCCCTAGATGCGTAAAAGTCCTGATCTACGCTTTGACAAGGATTCGGAGGGTTATCTCCTCTGTCCAAGCCTCCACGCGGCCTCGTGCTTGACTCCCGTTTGAGAGGAGCTTCCCAGATACAGCCGATAAAGTCAAGGATTTACCTAAAGAAAGGTCCACTACGTCTGAGTTTTATAACTTGCGGGAAGTTTACACTTCCTAGCCCACAAGTCTAGCCTAAGCTAGTAGGTGAAAGGCCCCTAAAAAAAAAAACTACTAGTAAATTTTAATTATGCGTTCATTTTAAAGGGGTGTTTCTTACTCAGAAGGAAATGGAGTGATGTACTTATGGTGTTTTTGACTCAATAAGAAGTAAATGAAAGTAAAGTTGTATTCAAAGCAAATTACTACTATTTAAAACAAAATTCTTTTTCTTTTTGCAAATCTATATTGATGAATTAAATGCAAACAATAAAAGAAACTAAGCCTATGTTTTTTGTAGCTTTTGAGATTAATATTTTTAAACTGAAATAAACACTACTTATGCAAAAAGAAAAATGCAAAAGCTTGACAATGTTTTCTTTTCACTTTTAAAAATACTCAAATTCTACTATGCACCTAAAATGCACTATACTTGAGTAAACTTGGAATTAATGAACTGTATAAAACCAACAAACTGAAGTAAAGGAGGCTAACAGAACCAAGAAACAACCAACAAAGGTAGACTAGGAACCCTAGCTTGGGTGCACACTATGACAAAAATCATTGTGGACTTATAAAGGCAAGTGACAACCAACCACTATCAAAAGACTGGAAAAACAAAGCCCAAGACCCTGATCACACTTCAACCTATAACCCAAACAGGCCAAACTAATTTAGCATGCAAACAGGAAATAATCCAAGCAAAAGAGACTCAAGGGCTTTAGAAAAAGCACAAAATGTGATCACCAACAGGTCTTCAAACAGGCATCACAGCATTTAAAAAGAAAATCCACACGAAAATAGGAAATACACACAGAGAGGGACAAGCAAACCCAATCCTAAAAATTCCTACTTCCAGGCTTATACATGATTGTATAGAAGGGAAACCCGTATATGATACACAACTATCCAGTAAAGCAACCCATAGATGCAAACCTCTATACGCGACTGTGCAGAAGAGCAACCCGCGTATAGGTACAAAATTTTTCTCAAAAGCTAAGAAAAATCCACAAGACTTTCAAACATTGTGACAAGTATGAACCAGGATAACAGATCACACACAGACTTCAAAGAAAATACTGGTCAGGGGTGACAGAGACAACCTACAGCAGTCTAGGTTCCCCAGCGGAGTCGCTAGTTCTGTTGTACAGGAATAAACACCTTATAACCGAAGGTCTGGGGTTACCAACATACTCAATAAACTTGTAGACAATTGACTCTAGATTGCAGTAAAGGAAATAGGAAGATGGGAAAAACTCACCCGATACACAACGGTTGATCCTAGCTTGTCCTCTTCCACTCTGCTTCTCCTCCAAAGTCTTCAGGGATTCTTTCTCCTTCACCTGTCAAGGATCAATCTTCCAAATACAAGATGATTCATATATATAAACAGGTTAGATAAATCATATACAGGATGCTGAAACATAAACATTTATCAAACCACAATACATGAGATACATTCAAGACACAATATGGAAGAAGGATTCTCTTTCTTAACAATAATGGAAAGAGTACAGATTACAACCCAACGCCTGAGACAAGGACTCCTCTGCAGCTAAAGGATTCTGAGTTCCACTACTCCAAAGACTTCTGTAAAAACTCCACCAGCATAACTTTGCTCTCCAAGTGTGTATATGCAACACCCTCCCCAAGGCCTGTATTTATAGTAGGTGAAACAAGGCAATTTCGAAGGTTGAGGAGGTTGACACAGTTAATGAGATTAAGGTAAATGGCTTAACTAATCTCAAGTAATCGCGTGTTTTTATTTTTAATGTCAAAGGTAAGTATCCACGAGTATCAAGAATAGAAACTCGCATATGATCCACGAGTTGCTCTAAAGGAAACCCACGTATACATCTATATGCGACATGCAACAACCGAGACTCGTGTATGACATGCGAGTTGCATATATAGAGAGTCGCGTATATGAATTGACATAGCAAAAGGGTAAAAATAATCAGCTGGATGGATGATAAATGTAATTCATAATAATCCCATCTATAGTGTTTTGGGCAACCCTCAATCCATAGATGTCCTTTTGTGTGCCAACATGAGGGATGTCGGCACTCGGACAGAGAGGTGCCATTCGGGTGGATAACACTATACTTGTATTTACATGATATGAAATTGGTAGATGGGGTTGTGGTGTGAAAAATATTCAATTCTGATCTTTTTGAAGCATTGCACTAATTATTGGATTATCAATATTTTATGTTCTTTGTTACATTAATCTCTTGAATGGGTTGTCTTTTACGCATCTTTCCTTCCCCAATTCTAATTCATTAGGACTTCCACCATCCAATGCTACAAACTGATCAGTCAACTTTACAATCCTCATGGGATCTTTATTAGCATTATACTATTATTTTATTGGGCATTGTTAGGATATTTAGACACTTAGGAGTTAGTTAAGATCAACTTGTGTAATATATCCGTTAGGTAAAAGTGTGTTTCTTTAGTATGCATTAGTATGCATTTGTAAATATTCTAATCCAACGGTCACGATATATTCTAGACATAGAGTGATCCGACGGTTCAACTTCTCTTAGATCATACCTACCATTGATCCATGGCTTAACACCCGATTTGTCTATGATCTCTATTTAAAGAGAATAGAGGGTCCTTGGCTAGTTGATTGATTATGAGAAGCTCATGTAACTTTCTTTCTTTTGCATAATAAATTGCTCCAAGTAGCTATTTGGCTGGGGCCCTGGACTGTTTCCCTCTCAAGGGTTTTAACCACGTGACAAACATTGGTGTATTGATCTGTGATCTGTTTGTGTGAAGCGGTTGTTCTTGGTGTTCGGTCCTTTGGGAGTACCCTGTGTACCCTAACATGGTATCAGAGCTTTTATGAAGAGCCACTTTCGGTTTTGATCAAGATCTGGAACCGGTGTTGCCAAAACTTTGAAAGAGTTTCTGGTCCTGGATTTTCTATGCATTTGTGGCCTATGGGAGTTGTTCCATTGCATCCAGAGCATCGTTTCCATTGGGAAATAGTTTTAGTTTCACCGAAAACCGTTTTCGTTTGCTCCAGAAACACCCATTTCGACAAATTTGAAGGTATAATGTTATAGTGATGGATTTGTTTTATTTTTTTTTAAATCTCTCATATTTTATCAGTGTTATTATTAGATCCTTTTGTTTTAGTCTCGGACTGTTGCCTTCCTTGGCTGTGTATGCTCTTTTCCGTGTACCTTGCGCGATCGTGGCGAATCAAAAACAGTGAGAGAAAGTTTTTTTTCTTGTCTTCTCGGCTACATATGCTCTTTGCCGTGCACCTTATGCGATCACGGCAAATCAAAAACAATGAGAAAACTTGAAAACGTAGAATTTCTGGGTAAGCTAACCGAGATCTAACCCCATTGTGTGGAAAAAGTTTTTTGTTTTTGTTTTTTGTTTTTTTTGTGATTTGCAAGAAAAGAAAACAAGCACGAAAAAAGAGAGAGAAGAGAAAAGAAAAAAAAAACCCTTCCTCTTTCCATAGTTTTACGTACCTTTTAAACTTAGCTCACTTGGTCCAAAGTTGTTTTACACCTTGATAAGTCTTGAGTTCAAATCTTATCAAGCTACTTTTTAGTGCATGCAATTTCTATTTTCAAGTTACTTTATTGTGAAAGTGCATCTCACATTAATAAAATAAAATAAAAGTGAGTCGCTTAAGTCTTTTAATTTATTGCCGCGCTATTTAAAAGTACATTATTGTAAAAGTGAACCTCACTTATTCTACAAAAGTGATTCACTTCAAAGCAATTTTATTGTAAAGTGATTGTCAAAGGTTGATATTTGGAAGAGGGGGTTCTTTTTTTTAGTTGGTCAAGTTAATATCTACCACGTCACTATTGGGGACATCTTCAACATTTCCTTTGATCAAGCATAACTTCATCATCCGGAATCAGTTTTAAGTGCTGTTTTTTTTAAACCGCATATTTTTTTGAGCTTTTTTCATCCAAACAGTTATTTTTTGTTCTTTCAGACATTATTTTACAGTATGGCCGCCCCTTGTGATATTATACTTACAAGTTCTAACTATTTCTCATGGAAATCTCGTATGGAGGATGTTCTGCGAAGTAGGGAACTTTTCAGGATAACCTCAGGGAAAGAAACAGAACCCACTGATGATGATAAGAAAATTAAATGGGAAAATAGATGTGATGAAGCTCGTGGATTGATTGGGATGTCAATCTCTACTGATTTGTGATTCCACATATCTGGAATTGATGAACCTGATAAAGCTTGGGAAAAGTTGGAATCTGTGTTTGGTAAACACAATGAAATTCGGGGTCATCAACTTGAGAATGAGTTGCTTTCCTTGAATCCAAATGATTTATCATGCATTCAAGACTATTTACATAAGTATAAAACTCTTAGACTATTATGTGTCAAATGCAAGATTAAGAAAGAAGATAAACAATGTATTTATCATATTCTTTCAAAACTTGGACCTGCATATTCTGTTTTTGTATCTACATTCTACTCCATGAAAGAATCCTTGCCTGCAGCTAGCTGCCAAGAGCCTAGCCTTGAATCTTTTTATGATTCCTTAATTAGAGAGCAAGATAAGCTCATTCATCTTGGAATAATTAACAATGCAGATACATCTGGGAAAGTCTCATTGTCCCAACAGAAAGAAAATTCCAAGCCTCCCAAGAAACAGAATTCTCGCAATAATAAGCCAAACAACAAGGGTCCCAAACCCTCTCAGTCAGCTCCTCCTTTAAAAAATGACAAAGGATCCAAGCAAAAAGGAAAGAAGACTGAGCGTCATTGCAATTTTTGTGGGAAAGATAATCATGATGAATCTAAATGTTTTAAGAAGATGGCAGCCTTGGAAGTAGCAATGAAGAAGCACCACATCAGCCTAGATTCATCTTCAGAATCTAACACTCATGGACATGCACTTTCGGCTTCTGGTTACTCTTATACTCCATCTTCTTCTTCTACCTCAAATGAATGGCTCATTGATTCTGGAGCATCTTATCATACGGCTAAGGATAAAGCCATCTTTTCTACTATGCATGAATGTAACACTAAACAAATATTTGTTGGTGATGATAGATCTCTAAGTGTTGTAGGATCTGGAACAGTTCCAGTATAAAATGGTCATTTCAGTGATGTATTATGTGTTCCAAAATTTTGCTGCAATTTGTTATCAGTCTATCAAATTACTCATTCAGGTGAAAGTAAAACTGTGACGTTTACAACTCACCAAGTTGTAATCAAGGATTTTAAAAATCCTCAAAATATCTTTGCTACTGGAACTGTTGATGATATTACCAGGTTGTACAAATTTAACAACTTTGGGTCATCACCTTTTCCTTCAGTTTTTGTTGCTCATAGTGATAACTTGAGCAAACTTTGGCATGAGCGATTTGGTCACTTAAATTATCGCTCATTGCAACAACTATGTAAAGACAATATGGTGACTGTTATTATGCTGGTATCTTGCAAGGATGGTGTTTGTTCTGGTTGTGTACTCGAAAAACATTATCGGGACATTTTTTACAAACGTGCCTCTTGGCATGCCTTGGTTCCCTTGGAGCTTGTGCATAGTGACTTGTGTGGTCCTCTTCCATCTACTTCATTTTCTGGTTTCAAATATTTCTTAACTTTCATTGATGGCTACTCCAGACGCACTTGGGTTTACTTTCTAAAACTTAAGAGTGAAGTATTTAACATGTTCTTGGCCTATAAGGCCCTTGTTGAAAAACAATATGGTCATCAAATTATTAAGTTAAGATCTGACAATGGAGGAGAATATGTTAACAACAAGTTCACTACTTTTTGCAATGAACAAGGAATCCAACAATAGCATACTATCCCATATACACCACAACAAAATGGTGTAGCTGAAAGGAAGAACCGCACTTTAAAAGAAATGGCTAATTGTATGATCCAATCTAAGGGACTAAGTCTTCAATATTGGGCTGAGGCCATAAATTGTGAAAATTACATAGTTAATCGCACACCCACTAAAGTTTTATAGGGTATAACACCGGAAGAAGCATGGAGTAAAATTAAACCAGATGTAAGTCACTTTCGTGTGTTTGGTTGTGAAGCATGGGCTCACATTCCGAATGAAAAACGGAAAGCATTGCAGCCTAAAAGTGAAAAGTGCATATTTGTTGGATATTCTGAAGATGCAAAAGTTTATAGACTTCTTCATCCATATTCTCATGATATAATCATTAGAAGAGATGTTAAATTAGATGAAAATCTCTTGGCCTGTGACCCTAACTTGGCGAGTGTGCCATCTTTGGCCTGCGATCCTGATTCGGTGATTGTGCCTTCTTCTTCTTCTTCCAGCTTCCTTGACAGGTTTCCAACTCCAGTTTCTATTATGACAATGAGGATCAAAATTCGCCTCCGCCTGCTCATGTTCCTCCAATTGCACCAGCACCAATACTTCCTCGATGGGTCCATTCAACATGTGAAGTAGCTGGTGATCTTGTCGGTGATCCTAGAGATCAACGTCGAGCACGTTTTCAGTTTCAGCGAGCCTCTTCTCTTTTGGCTCAATTTTCTGAGAATCATGATCCAGAAACTTTTGCAGAAGCTTCAGGAAATCCAGATTGGGATACAGCTATGGATGAAGAATATCGTGCCTTAATGGCGAACGATACTTGGGATCTTGTTCCTCTTCCAAAAGGAAGAAAACTTGTCATATGTAAATGGGTCTACAGAACTAATAATGCATCAGATGGAAGTGTTGAAAGACTTAAGGCAAGGTTAGTTGCCAAAGGTTTTTCCCAAGTTGAAGGGATTGACTACAATGAAACCTTTGCCCCTATAGCA
>LPNX010480999.1:14222-38436 GCA_001517045.1 Pseudotsuga menziesii
ATTTCTCTTGCAGCCTTACATAACTGGGAATTCCATCAAATGGATGTCAAGTATGCCTTCTTACATGGTGATTTACATGAGGAAATTTACATGGAACAACCTCCTAGATATGTTCAGAATAACTCTAGCCTTGTCTGTCTCCTTAAGAAATCCTTATATGGCCTTAAGCAAGCTCCTAGAGCTTGGTATGCCAAAATGGATAGCTTTCTCCTTGACACTGGTTTTTCTAGATGCCATTCTGACCCCAATGTCTATACCAAGAAAGTAGGAAACTATCTCATCATACTTGTTCTTTATGTTGATGATCTAATCCTTACTGGTAGTGACCCTAACCTTATAACCCATGTGAAATCCAATCTTAAGCAAAATTTTGAAATGTCAGACTTAGGACATTTGCATTATTTTCTTGGTCTCCAAGTCTTGCAAACCAAAGAAGGAATCTTTCTTTCCCAATCTAAGTATGCTTGTGACCTTCTTTGTTGCTTCCACATGGAAGATTGTAAACCAGCCCCTTCTCCCTTCCAGTCTGGAGTCAATCTTTCTACCACTTGCACTTCCCCTGAAGTAGATTCCACCTTGTATCGTCAGCTTGTTGGTAGTCTTTTATACTTGACTCATTCCCGTCCTGACCTTTCCTTTGTCGTTGGTCGTGTTTCCCGTTATATGCAAACTCCCCATGAAAGTCACTGGAAAGCAGCAAAAAGAATACTTCGATATATTCGAGGTACAATTCAGTTTTGGATTCATTACAGTACAGGGGGGAAACCTTTGTTGGTTGGTTTCACTGATTCAGATTGGGCCGGTGATCCTGATGATCGGAAGTCTACTGCAGGTTATGTTTTCAGTCTGGGATATAGACCTGTCACTTGGGCTTGTAAGAAACAACAAGCTCTTGCTCTTTCTTCAGTAGAAGCAGAATATCAAGCCATAGTCAATGACAGTCAGGAAGCTTTATGGCTTCGATAGATCCTTTCATAGTTTGGATTCGAGCAGCAGCAGCCTACTCCACTTTGGTGCAACAATCAAAGTGCCATCAAGCTTGTCAAAGATCCAGTTCTACACATGCACTTCATGAGCTACACATGCACTTCATCAGAAATCTTGTTCATGATCGTGTTATTGAAGTGCTCTATTTTCCTACAGATGATCAAGTTGCAGACATCTTCACCAAGTCTCTTACAGAAGCGAAGTTTCCTAAAATTCGGTCTATGTTAGGAGTTCAGGAATGTGTCCTTAAGGGGGGATAGGCTCTAATGCCTCCTTCCTTCTCCTAATAGTGTCACTTTTGTAAATCTTTCAATCCTATCCCAAGTTGTTCTTAAGGGGGGATGTTAGGATATTTAGACACTTAGGAGTTAGTTAAGATCAACTTGTGTAATATATCCGTTAGGTAAAAGTGTGTTTCTTTAGTAGGCATTAGTATGCATTTGTAAATATTCTAATCTGACAGTCACGATATATTGTAGACATAGAGTGATCCGACGGTTCAACTTCTCTTAGATCATACCTACCATTGATCCGTGGCTTAACACCCGATTGGTCTATGATCTCTATTTAAAGAGCATAGAGGGTCCTTGGCTAGTTGATCGATTATGAGAAGATCATGTAACTTTCTTTCTTTTGCATAATAAATTGCTCCAAGTAGCTATTTGGCTGGGGCCGTGGACTGTTTCCCTCTCGAGGGTTTTAACCACGTGACAAACATTGGTGTATTGATCTGTGATCTGTTTGTGTGAAGCGGTTGTTCTTGGTGTTCGGTCCTTTGGGATTAGCCTGTGTACCCTAACAGACATCATGTTTTCTTATATAAATATGCATTAGGGATCCTATTTGTTTCAATTTGATAATATGATATAAAGGGGTTATTAAAAATGAGTTGATGAAAATGGATACCTACAATATCTAGTGAAACTAGGCATTTTCTTAATTGGAAATGTATATTGGGAGGGGGGTTCAACAATAAATTTTAGGATCAATTTTCCAATATTTCATGAAATTAGGGACATTCTTTAATATCCTATGAATAGTCATGCTATGTAACAAGTTAAATGAGGGAACCCCTGTTGGGATCCCTTTTCTTATTTAAGCAGGCACCTTCTCATTCTTTCCTCATGGTTAAAGGATTGGAAGGCTGAAGTTTTTTTCTTGTAATTTGTTAGTATTTGTTGGAATAAAAGGCTTTCGAGGTAAAAATGTGGTGTATGGCTCAATGTGTATGGATGAACATTGATTTGTTTATGAGGTAACTTGTTTTTCTACTTATTTTCTTTGTGTATTTTTTGTTATTTGTGGGCATACAAAGGGATTTATCTCCGAGTAAGATAAAAGATTAGTCTAGCTTGGTTTATGTTCTTATTTCTATCTTGTTGTAGATCTCTTATAGATGCATGCATTTTCGAATTAATTGCATGCATTCCAAGTTTCTGTTGTCGGCAACACCTTTGTTTAACCATCTCTTTGTGCAAGGATATTTGAGTAGTTGCAGGTGCCTAACTTAGAGAAGGGGTTGAATGAATAAGAATCATCCTCATCTTCAAACACTTACAAAGAAGCATAGTCCCTCCACTTTCCACTAGCAAAGTCCACAACCCAAAATTTCCCAAGCTTTCAATTTCTTTCTCTCCTTCTCTCCTTCATTTGAAATTAAATTCTTCTTTGGTTATGATCTTTCCTACTTATCTAATTAGTCTCTTTTTCAAAAGATCTAAAGGTAGTTTTTTTAAGTATGCTTTCTATTAACTAGATATAGTTATTTGAGCCTTATCTTTGGTAGATCTAGTTTATGTTTAAGTACTTAGTTCATAAAAGTTTATATCTTTCAAGTACTTATGTAGGATCTTATGCTTTTAATTTTTTATATAGCATTGTAGTGCTTTTTGGGTGGTTCTTTTTACTATTTTGACAAACAAGTAAGAGGAAGTGTTGCCAAAAATTCAAGGTTTTAGTCCATCCGGGATCCTAGGAGCACCTACTTTCCTTGAAGTCAAATTTATAAAACTTGTAATCCTTTGGTTCCTGATTTATTAAGGACCAAAGGAATCCACCCATAAAATTGTAAAAGTAATAATAAAAGTAGGTGGTTACATATTGTTAGGATTAATGGATTATTCCTCCCTTGACCACAATAGCCTAATTGTCTTTTTCTAGCTTAGAAGGTTATTTCCACTTCACTAGTGCCATGGGGGACTCATCTAGGGCCCACCTAACACTTGATGCACCTTTCTACATGAGTTTAGGAGCTCCAAAGGCCAATTCCTATAATTGAGGAACCCACACTAAGTGCCACCAACAATCACCAGCAGTTGACCTTAGTCAATGTTCACTTATGTTTAGTTATGATATGATTCCAATCAGTTAGTTCATCTTCAATTTTTCTAGCACCAATTTGCATGATTTAAGGGATTTTGGGCGCATTTTATCACCTACATAGATCAATTAATTGGTTGTGAACTGATTCAGTTGTCTAGAGTTTCATTAATGAGCTCTAGTGGTGATTTTCCCACATTGAGTTAGCACCATAGTTAGTCCAAGTTGGTGAATTTAAATCCGACCTAAGGCATTCGAATTTTTCCTGTTATAACACCATTGTATTACATACAGGTTAATGATATTGGATGTAATGTTATGCTGACCAATTTTGTCTCCATGTGTGTGCAATTTTTCCATGAATGTTTGATCAGTCTATATTGAATTCTTCCCCTCTCCTTCATATTTCTAACACAATTGAAGTCACTCAGGCCTAAAGATCCTCATCTTTGCAATTTTAAATATGGTATCGGAGCAGTTGTTTCTAGGCCAACTACAAACCTAGGAAACGTGGATTGATGCACCAGAAGCAATTGGCTTCCACATAATTCCTAGTATTCTTTCCTTTCTACCTCTCGATTTTTTCTAGAGAAGTCTAGCCAGGTGTGATGCACCCAGAGAAAGTGCACATGTCGAATTGGACAGTGTTTGAATTGGTTTGATTTCGAGTTGAAGTTTTTTTGCAGGTAAATCGAAGAGTTTTGAATAATTAGTTGTTCCTTGAAGCTGCAAGATGGAGAATTCAGCAGCTTTGACTCCCAGGATCCTCACACCCTTCAACTATCTTTATTAGAGGGATGATATGCAAATAGTCTTTCGCAACAAGGGTTTGTATAGGGTCACCATGGGAATCGAGGTCGAACCCCGGCAACATCTTGAAAACTTGAAGTATATGGACATGTTGGGTGAAGGATTTGGCTTCATGTGCATCCACATCTCCAGGGAGTTACTCTTCCATCTTGATGGACTGAAAACTACAAAGGAAGTATGAGAGAAACTCGAATCCATGTTTGGAAAGGAGGATGAGCTAAGGGGAAATATTCTGGAGAATGAGTTGATAGCACTACAAGCCAGAAACTTCAAAACTATATAGAATTTTTTCTCAAAATTCAAATCGCTTGTCATGCAATGCAAGTAGTGAGGGGTTGATAAGAAGGATGAGAAATTGGTGCTCTAAATTCTAAGGAAACTTGGCTCAAAATTCTTAGTGTTCATATCCACCTTTCACTCCAGGAGACTAACAACTCCTCATTTGCAAATGTTATCCCTTGATGCCTTCACATAATCTCTTATTCATGAACAATACAAGCTGATACAGATGGGATCCCTCAGAGCCTCCACAAGTCAAGATCTCTTGGTTAGGGGAGACAAAGAATGCACATGCAAGGAGGAAGAAGAAAGGAAAGGAGAAGAGGAACATCGAATTCAAACCTAAGGAAGAGTGCTCCTACTATAATAAAGGATACCATACAGAGAGAGGTTGTATGAAGAAGACCATAGATCATATGTCAATACTCCTTGAACAACACAATATTCCCCTCCTTGAAGGTGCAAGGAAGGTTGACTCTAGAGACAAAACTGAAGATCATGAGATATTCCATGCACTGAAGGCTGGATTTTTAAAATCTCATGCCTTCCTCATTGAGTCAATAGCCTCCAATCACATGGTTACATCCAAATAATCATTCTCTTCATTAAATTTTATTGATGGTCCAAGTATTCACATGGGAGATTACACTCAAATCCGAGCTAAAGGGAAGGGTTCAATCAAATTAGAGCATGGAGTGTTAAATAATTTCCTCTATGTGCCCTCCTTGGTAGAAAATATGTTGTCTGTGTATGAGATGACTCATACTGGATCACCAAAGTGAGTTGTATTTTGTCTTGACTCAGTGGAGATCTCAGATATCTCAACTGGGAAGCTGATAGTGAAAGGTGTTGCAAACCATGCCTACAAGGCATATGAATTCTCACACTTTCTACCATACTCAGACCCAGATCAATATTAGCTTCCATTAATGGAAACATTAATGTTTCAGATTCGGAATCTGAAGCAGAGGACCAAGTTGAATTAGCTTATGGAATTGAAGGTGAAGTTCAATCAGATCTAGATCTAGTCCCTACTCCCAATTCTAGGCCTAATGGGCTCAAAAGGTTATTGAGGATGCTAGGAACATGACTGGAGTTTCATATGACAAGAGAAGAACAAGATATCAATTTCAAAATGAGAGCCTTGCACTATGTCAAGCAAATCCACTTCTCCCAAAGAGGTGTTACAAAGTCCTAGAGAGATGCTTCATGATGGTAAGGTCTGATCAACAGTTCTGCTCACTGAAGAACAATGAGACATTGGATCATGACAGCCAAATAGAAAAATTGGAAGGAAAAATATACATGGAAAATCCTAAGGGGTACACTAATTCTCTCTTGACATGAAAGCTAAGGAATCCATTGTATGGGCTCAAGCAAGGCCCCAAGGCATGGCATCCCAATTTCAATCCTTCCATATTGTCAAAGAGGTTCGAAAGATACAATATTGGCTGCAAAAGTAGCAACATTTATTCTCCTATCTGTCATCAGATTGGAAGAAGGTGGAGAGGTTCACATGCATAGGACTAGGAAACCAGTGCACACAAGGACCATTGCACTGCATTACTTCTCCATAAAGATACAAATTGTAGAAATTTTTTCACAAGTTTTTTACTCAAGAAGAATTTTTCTCTTGGTGCGGGGGGGTTCCCATGAGTTTTTCCCCATTTTGCTTAGTTTATTTAGCAGTTAATTTTTACATTAGATTGTATGGGTGACATTTGGTCTTAGTTGCTAGGGCCCAGTTTGTCCAATTTAGAATTAAGGGGGGTGTTAGGATTAATTATTTAATCCTCCCTTGACCACCATAGTCTAATTATTGTTTTCTAGCTTAGGAGGTTATTTCCACTTCACTAGTACCATGGGGGACTCATCTAAGTCCCACCTAACACTTGATGCGCATGTCTGCATGAGTTTAAGAGCTCAAGATACCAATTCCTATAATTTAGGAACCCACACTGAGTTCCACCAGCAGTTAAGCCTAGTCTATTTTTAGTTATGTTCAGTTATGCTCTGATTCCCGCTGGTTAGTTCATATTCAGTTATTATAGCGCCAGTTTGCATGATTCAAGGGAGGTTGGGCGCATTTTCTCACTTTCCTAGATCAATTAATTGGTTGTGAACTGATTCAATTGTCTGGAGTTGCATTAGTGAGATCTAGTGGTGATTTTACCGCATTGAGTTAGCGCTGGATCCAGTTAAAGTTGGTGAATTCAAATCCTGCCTAAGGCATTCAAATTTTTCCTATTGTAACACCACTGTATTACACATTGGTTAAATATCCTATTATTTGAAAAATTAAACACAGTTTAATTCACTCAGGCCTAAATATCCTCAGCTTTGCAAAATTAAACACCCGATTCCCACACCCCATACCACCTACGGGATTTTTGTCATTTTCATGGCATGAACTTTTTTCTTTTTTTTCTTTTGTTTTGATTTGGATAAAATAATTGTTGGCTTAGTTTTATTTGTTTAGTTAGATTAAGTTAGTTTCCTTTTAGTTATTTCATTTAGAAATAGAGAAAGGAACCTTGGTTTTATCCCCCAATATGCTCTGGTGATCATCTTAGGTTTTCTTGATCTGCGGTTAACCATAAAAAATGGGATATTAGTGGCTAGTTTAATAGAAAAATCCACCCAAGTTTTATGTCAATAGTGAGAGGTTGCTTTGAAAGATACCAAGTATTTAGGGGATAAATCCAAGCATATTTTATGTCTCCCCTAGTTGGACACCTAGTTGTCAATGTTTGAGCAATAATGAAGGATTCTTGAACTTTAAAAATTTTGATAAAAAAATCTAGTGCATGTAGATATCATAAACAATTCAAACACATAAATAATTCAATCCATAAGACACATGATGTACCCTGGGAAAACCATCCAAATCCAAAGGATGAAAAACCCAGCAAACATTCCTTTGAGTATGATAGATAATAGCAGAGAGTGATTTTACAACACTTGCATATTCCCTGATAAGAGATATCTAAGCGGCACTAGAGAATAGAGATCACTCATAATACTTTCATAGCCTTGCTAAGTGCATAACACTCTAATAACAAGCTTATTCAATCATACAATGAGAGGTAGTGAATTGTTGCATGCATTTTGGGCACTGTGAACACTGTGTGCACTATCTGCACATTACCTATTGCGCCTTCCTTGACTTGTTTCCAAGTTGTCACCTCGAAACTATCGTCCATGAAGAATATATATGCCCTCCATTAATTCACTAGTGTTAACTTCCTCTAACTAAATGTTAATTGATTGAACTTAACTTAACTGAATTGAACTGAATTTAATTGAATGTGAATTGATTAACTAATTGCTTGACCATTAGTTAGGATTTTAACTGAATGTATTTAGTGCTTCACAATCAGTGTCATCCTCAACAAACACTTTGCATAAATCAAGGAGTAGATTCCTTAATTAACTGAAACTTGTTTTCCACAAATTAGGCTTAACAAATGTATTTGTAATTAGATTTCATTGGAGGTTTGACATGGGAAATTCCAATCCTTACTCTATCTCCGTGCTTATCTCATTATCATTAATTAATTCTGCATGGTCCATGAATGTTTAATTAATTAATCGTATTTATCATATCATACTCAGAAGAATTGTTCTAAACCTATGATCATATGTATTACCCTAGGTCATATAGGTATATGATAAAGTAAATAACTCTAGGGGTAGCTAATCCCTAAAGGATACTTATAGCACCTAGTGACCATGACTAGCCATGTACATGTGCACATTTTTCCCATGGTAAATCGTTCATATTGCAACACTTATATGTCGCTATAGCAACAAACCTGACCCCATATTTTTGTGGAAACATTTTCGGCATTGTAGCCACACCTCGAACCATTCATCACTATGGCGACGGGAAAAAGATGCCACCTGGCGTGCCTGGATGATGCTTGCAAATCAACTTACGTCATTATAGTGACAGCTTGTTCGTCACTATATCGACAAAGTTTCATATTTAGAGCGATGGACAATAGTTCCTTGAGCACCAACTATCCATGCACTTACCAACGAAGATGCCATAAAAGCGACAACATACCCATTGCTATATCAACGGGTAGGTGTTTCTATATTAACAAAGATCTGCCACTAAAATGATGGACAATACTTCCTTGAGAAACAACTCTTCATGCACTTACCGACGAAGATGCCATAAAAGTGATGGCATACACGTCACTATATCGATGGGTAGGTGTCGCTATAGCAAACGAACACCGTGCACACACTGAAGAGAATGTTATACAAGCGATGGTTTTTCATTGCTAAAGCGACAGACTTCCATTGAATTACCAAGTCCTTTTCATCGCTATAGTGACACTTTCTGAGTATTTAAAAAAAAATACCACACCATAAGAAACATCATTTCTTCTTCATTGTATGCTCACAACAAGTAGTTACTAGTAGCAACTAATTTTACTTCACCAAAACATCAATGAAGCTGATTTGGCCACCAACAGGGTGGTTACCCTCTCCCCTGATGAGACACGACTCACCTTTCTCTACGTGTCAACTCCATGAAGATAAGGAATGTAGCGCATGTTGAATTGATGGTAGAAGGTATGGTGTATATGAGACGTTGGCTCGACTAAGTATAGGAAGATGCTACAATACATTGGAGTCATTTGTAAACCTTCATATCCTAGATGTCGGTGATATTGGAAAGGACAGTGAACGTCATCCCGAGCGTACCCCTCACTTCATGCTCTGTGTCAATGAGATCCGGAGTAATGCCTCACAATATATCGCAAGCATGCCACACAAGCTTGGTCCATGGGATGGGGTTGATAAGAAAAGGGAATTCGGGTTTCCTATCACTCTATGCATTGAGATCTCTCTCTCGGCTTGAAATAGCAGTATGTATGCTAAAGAAATAACTATGCTCAAAATATTTCTCTCTCCCCTTGTCGCCATGGATTCTAGTGAAGAAAGCTAGGACTACTGCCTGGAACATGCAAGATCGACCATGGGAAGAAATGTGTGGTGCATCAGGGAATATCTGAAGGCCCAAAAACGAAAATGGAGACATCACCAGGAGGACACCAACGAAAAACTAGGGCATCTTGAGGAATTTTTCCATGAAACAAGAGTCGTCCAAAAAAAATTTGAGGCTTCCACTGAATCCCAACTGAAGGAGTAGACTAAGGCCACCCAAGAACTTGCGAACTGACTGCTGCAAGTAGAAATCGAAATGGCTCATTAGAGGAAATTTCAACTCAAAATGGGGCTCCTAAGGAAAATTAATAAAATAATAGTTAATATAATAATATAATATTTATTAATTTTGGAGGAAGCAAAGGAAAAATTACTTTTTTGTTCGTATTTTAGACATATCTCCATTTTCTTTTACTCAAATTTCGATCAGGAGAGCTCGTTGGATGCGGAATTAAATTCTGCATCCAACGAGTACCCACTCGGCATACTTTTGACAGGCTCCTCTACCCCAAAAACAATAAATACCTGAAAAAAGCGTGCTGATGATGTCAGAACATATGGAGATATGTCGCATCCAACGAGCTCTCTCGATCAAAATTTGAGTAAAAACAAATGGAGATATGTCGAAAATACGAACAAAAAAAGTAGTTTTTTTATGATACCTATCCCAAAATTTATATTAAAAAATTGTTTAAGAGGTGCTCCCTTTTGAATTTTAAATCATTTTTATTGGCTAATACATGATGACATGGAATTTGTATTATTTTTGTAAGGCCCATTTTAAATTGAAATTTCCTCTAATGGCTATGGCATTCGAAGACTAGGTCCTTCATGAAGTGGAATATAATCAAAAGAGTGTCGAAGGGAAGGGCATTGGGCCTTCCTGTGGCAGTTATTCTGGTCATTAATTCATGTTTTTTTCACTCAATTAGTTTGTTTATTTCGATATTAGGCTAGTAGGAACATAGTCAGAATTACTATTTACAATATTCTGGCATCATTAGATAATGTGTGCTCCATTTGTTTTGTAAGATATTCAATATTCTGGCATCATTAGATAATTTGTGCTCCATTTGTTTTGTAAGATATTCAATAACTCTTTGGTTGTTTTACCGGCCTGGTTGTAATTAGATAAATGCTCACATTTGGACTTGTTTTGATAATATAAAAAATTCTATCTATTTTTGTAGAAAAAAAAACAATTGACGAAGGAATATTTTATTTTTAAAGTGGGTTGTTTTATCTCATTCTTGTCATCCAAATTATAAGATCCATCACTATTACTCAACAAATTGATGAAAACCAAAACCAACATGAATATAAAATTTAAATGAAATTCTTGTTTCATTCAAAAAAATCACAATTCTGAAAAAGAATGGGGATGAAATCAAAATCTTACTTGAAAACAAAAAATCAAAAGCTAAGTCCAAACAATATACTAACAAAAATCTCCAATGAAGATCAACTTATGATAGATTGATTCATATACAATGTAACAATTTTGTTTACATCAGAATGTTTTGTTTCTTCAACTATGACAACATCAAGAGAATAGTATCTCATGAAAGAATTACAAGACTAAAAGCATTTTTTCTAGTTTATGCTTTGAGGAAAAAATGTCATTGAAGGTTAGGTAATGTAATAAATGTAAACTACATATAATAAGAATAAAATAATCAAAAGGAACATATCTATTCAAGTTTTCCATCACTCATATACAATGTAACATGTTATTGTAATTATCTTCCATATTATATCTTCAATACATTATTATTGTAATTATCTTCCATATTATGTCTTCAATACATTATTTTCATTTATATGGATTCCTTTATTTTATCCTATTATTATTGTAATTATCTTCCATATTATATCTTCAATACATTATTTTCATTTATATGGATTCCTTTATTTTATCCTATTTATGTTGTATCTTTATTATATTAACCACTTTGGTTCATTACACACTTTGGTAAACCTTCACCCATTCCTCAAAGGAAGGCTAAACATAGGTTTGTATATGTAGAAATTGTGTTTCTATTTCATCGGACTAGACATAGATTATCTTTGCTTGATCCTATAAGGGGAAGATCAACCAACATTGGTGTGCTTGTGATTATATATATAATTTCTTAGGTTTTGTATATTATATGTCTTTTAGCAAAAATTTCTTTAGATTTATATTCTTTCAATGGTTGATACATTCAATTCAATCATTATATGGTGGGATCAAAAAATGGGATAGACATTACATACTCTTGAATATTAGGTTGTAGAATGCACCTAATCACTTTTCTTCTTGCAATTAAAGAAACACATGAAATAAAAATGGTGAATAAATCAATTTTACTTTTTAGCGTTTTTATCTCTTTATTTCCATAACTATTTGATCTATCTATGATACAAATGAACTAATTATTTTTGTCATACTGGTGCTAATTACCCACTAGATATCATTTAGTAATCAACCTCCACTTAATTTAGAAGTCTACCCTTCTTCCTCTCTCACCCAATGTCCAAGTTTTCTTAGTTATCTCCCAAAAAATAGTTTTCAAATATGAAACCATCCAAGCATCCTTAGCTTGAGCAATCATTCCTTAGGGAGTGGGGTACTTCAATCTAACTACTATGCTCTATTTTGATGACTTTGTTGGTGATATCCCATCACTTTCTCTCTTTCTCAAGAAAATACTTTTTCCCCCTCCCTTGATCCAACTTTATTCACTATGAGAATTTCCCTCACATTGTCCTTCCTTTGCTTATTTATCCATCGAGGTTCCTTTTCCTAGCTCTCCAATCCCAATCTCCTATTATACTAACATCAACTAAGTCTTTTAATAAAACATGTCAACCCTAAAAATGGTAATTTAATTTATAACCAAACATATTCAAACCAATATAATAACTACTTCACAAATAATGTAAGCAATTTACCTAACCCTAATGTAAGTCAAATGAGTGTCTTTAACCTTCCCCTAAAAGGCTAGCCAAGTGTAATTCCTAAACATATTTAAGAGGCTTCCCCTAACTAGGATTCAATCTAACCATGAAACCTACAGAATATCAAATGGTACATCAAGTGTCTATTTTAAACATAAAACCTATTCAAGGAAACTTTCTCCCTTAACTAAACAAGAACTTAGTCAACCATGGAGGTCCTCAAGCACATCCTCTCAACATTTTACAAAGCATTAAAGGTTTTGAAGATAACTCGACACAATTCTACAGTGAAAACAAAAGTTTGGCCAAGGTTTTCATTTCAACCATCACTGTTTTCAATGGGGGGTGCTTAGGGAAGTTCTATTGTGCTAAGATGTGGCTACAAATAAGATGGAAACAGAATTAAGATTGTTTCCAAGCTTTACCACCTAAAAATAAGTGACTAGTTTGAGTGAGCTAGTTGAAATCCTTTGAATTGACCTCAAATTGAATAGAGAACATGATTATCTTATTTTTTTCCCTCTTTCCACATTGCAGTTGGCCTGTGTCTCTACCTCGTCCTCAATCCTCTTTTGTTTTGTCTATATAAACTCATCAAGTACTTAATCCTCTTGTGTTTATGATGTTATTGTGAAAATGTGTTAAATGATAATCAAGTTAGGACTCAAGCAATGGAATTATAGAAAACTTAACATGGTATCAAAGCTATCTTGAAAAGAGCATCTTTCATGAGGTAAATATCTCTCTCCTTCTCCGGACAAGAAAAATAGGGTTTTCTACTAAAGTGGAATTTTTTAGTGCAAGTGAAATAGGGAAATGTGCCCCTCCTAAGCGCATATTTTGGAACCAAGTTCGAATTTTTTCAGTTGGCATATCCTCCAGAAATAAAATCCCTAGTTTGGCTTGGAACCAGAAAGCTAGAAAACCAAAAAACCAAAAACAGAACTAGAAATTGCAATTGAAACTATAAAATTTGTTTCTTCTAAAAATAACCAGCATAAATAAGGTAAAAACTCCATGAATGGATAATAATAATATAATTTATAAATATGTGATGATGATTTACATTTATAAGGGTTGGACTTATATAAGTCCATCCGTAACTTTCCAACGTAAAGTCATGACTCTTTAACACTACAACTAAGTGTTAACCACACAAGCTACTTATAGTTTGTTGGTTTATGTATAAAGATGTTAAAGGATAGGAAAAGGGAGAGATTCCACTATAAATGGAAGCCCTAAAATATGGTTTTTAGGATGACACACAGGAGTAGCAATTAAGGTGCTTCTACATGTTTTTCAAATATGTTTTCCATTCCCTTGTCTCATAAACTTTGTGGAATATTGTTATCATAAAAACAACAAAAAAATTTAGCTAGACAAAACCAAGATAAGTGTCGAAAACCAAGATAAGTGTCGACCAATAATAGGCATAATCCCGCAATCTCCATGCTAAAAGTATCCTTATCCTTTGGATCTCTCCCCCCCCCCCCCCCCCCCCCNTGGATAACTTGATTCAAGGGAAATTGCCATTGTTAATGGTGGCCAATGATGGTGTTCATGGCTGTGATGTTCTCTACATTGTTGATCCAAATGGAATTATTGCATGATCCATTGTCAAACCCCATGGAAATTACTTGAACTAAGGAAACTTTGAGCATCTGAAGGGACTTGACATAGTGTAAGGATCTATCCTCTAAAGATTTCCTTGCTTAAACTCCACCTTGCTTGCCTTTGTATTCACTTTTCTAGGTTTTTGAATATCAATTCTCCGTTAATCTAGGGAAATATGGATCAGTGCTTAGTTTTTTTAAACAAAATCAATTATTCTTTTCCAAATAAAATACAAAAAAAAAATTCTAACAAGTTGTCATGTTGCATGAAACTCAATGGCCCATGGGAGCTTATTGCAATAAATAGTATACTTCTAGGGAATAATCGTGTGAAGAAACTAACAACACAAGGATGAGGACCATTCTATGTTTCTGAGTCTCTTCCTTATGAACAAAGCGGCTATTGGATTGAATCACTCACAAATAGTAGAGTGTTGGTCAAAATTTAAGTTTTCCAAAATCAAGGATCAAGCAAAAAACTCTTTCTTCAATGTAAAAAAATACAATGTATCACTACAGTACAATTCCAAAGTGAAAATGTATCACTACAGTACAAAAAAATTATGTAACTTCTGTGGGAAAAAAACCATACCTCAATATCCTTCATGTCTAGCATGTCCCGAAAACAATGACCTACAATAACCATTAAAGTACTGAAAACAATAACAATTATAACACTAGAAATATATATCATATCTCAACCAATTATAAACTCAACAACAGATATTAGGGAAGACCTCCCTTATCCTCAGAAAAAATGATACTAAACATACTTCAACCTCTTAGCATTAGGTTACTTGCACAAGACTCAACTAGACCAATGTACTTGTGAAAGGTAGAACCCAAAAGTGGAAAAAACCTTAAAATGGATCATCCAACCCTCATAAATAAAAAATAGTAGCAGCACAGGAGTACGACCAACTCACAATAAAATACATTAGCAAAGTACTCCAAGAAAGTCATATAAGGTAGTGTTATGGTGGATGGAACCTAAGGAGGGCTCTTAAGGTCAACGCAAGGGTGGATAGCAATCCTAAGGCGTCACGCTAGTCATCAACAAAATGGACATCAATATACAAGGGCTGTATAGCTCAATGTTACCATGCAAGGTTCAATCACGATTCACCACGAGGCTAAACATCACATACAAGTAAACATGCAATTCAACATAACATAACAAGGAAACATGACGTCACTAGGTTGATACACAACAAGTCAAGGTGAGGGTAGGTTACCTGGAATTCTCAGTTATATGTGGTCATACATCTCATGTGTCTCACGCAAAGAGTGGAATCTCATAATCATCATCATTGGATAAGGAATCTCATGTGATCATCTCATCTTCCTTAGGTTAACACAACAAGGGGTGGTCAGCCCCTTAAGGATAACCTTAGTCCTAGGAATATGTCACATATAATAAAAAATAAGCTATGCAACAAAGTGAACAAACATTTCACATACAAATTTTTAAAAGAAAAAATATAGGTATATTAATTGTTTTAATAAACACAGTACTATCAAACAAAGAGCTGCAATAATCATTAAAATACTGAAAAAGAAAAAAAGTAATAACATTAGCAATATATATCATATCTAAGTTGTTAATGAAAGACAACAATGTTGAAATAACAATAACATGAATATATTATATCTAAATCAGTTATAAATGATATGGTCATCTCATCTTCCTCAGGTTAACTCGGGAAGGGGTGGCCAGCCCCTTGAGGATAACCATAGTCCTCGAAAGATGTCACACATATTCAGAAATATGAACTAAGAAATAAAATTCACATTGTAAACCTCAATTCTAAAATATGACCACGCATCGATTAAATCAAGAAGGCTTGTAACAAAACTCTAAATATTTCATGTTTTTACTCAGTCAAATACAAATCTTAAATGTATACAACTACATTTTTTTAAAGAAATTCCAAGATGGAGACATAATCTTCATTGTGATGACCCATTGTAGTTGTTGTGCCCTCTCTTTATGTTGATTGTGTGGGCATGCTCTCTCATGCCATACTTCTAGAACGTCGATTAGAAGGGTATGGAGGTCACTGGAGAGAGGCTTCGTCTACAAAAACCAAGCCATTTATATAGATATAATAAATGCGTAGTTATTATTGAGATACACATTTCATTATTTCGAATATCATTACAATGGTATTTCCTCGTTGGTTGACTAGCTAAGACAATTGAAGTGTTCATTGGTTCTACGATTTGTTACTCTTCTAGTTGAGCATGAGCAGGTACATGCTCTGCCATTCACAGAATAATATTTATTAGTACATGTCATCAATTATATATTTAAAATCATATTAAATACGTATTTTTTATTACATACCTGAATGGCTAGGTTTCTCACCACCATCATGAGGAAGCTCCCCACCTTCATGTGGTACCTATTCGGTACCGCTACCCTAGCTACTTTTGTTTCTCTCACCCTAAAAACAAAAAACAAATACATTTATTTTTTATGTAATCATTCATGAATAGATTATACAAGTACATTATAATGATGGCCTGATTGGTTTTATTTACCCCTGCCAGTGTCAATGAGGAAATCGGGGTTTTCCCCAATATTTTTCGGTGTTCCAACACATGTTGAAAACCGTACTTGAAGTTGAGACTCAATTCATATTCAGTGGCTGCCTCTTGAAAAGAATTTCCCTGCAATGGATAGCACCATGCAAATTGATTGTGATAAATCAATTATCTGTTCGCTACATTAGAAAAAAATTGGATACAAATAATGATCGTTTGATTTTCACAATTCATGCTCTTAGTTTCTGATATCCACCCTATCCCAGTTTGTTTTTCCCATGTTTTTATACTATTGTATTTGTCGCTTTAGAGGTGTCGGAGATCCTATCAAATGTTTCTAATATGTTAGATATCGCAACTTAAATATATTTAAAAGTTAAAAAAAATTGAGCATTTTTATTGAAAATTTTATATGCGTCATACCTTCTTGAACCGAGTGGACGATTCTTTCCTTTTTTTCATAATGTCTTCTCCTTGCATCATCCATGAGCACCTCCCACTCCTTCTCCGGAACCAGTGAAGGACGCTCATACTTAGGGTTCATTTGAAAATTGTCCCTATAAGTTTTCCTAACATGTTTCAAATTTAAGCCAGTTGCTGTGGTGACACCTATTTTGTTGAAGGTATCACCAAATAAGCTGACCATGTGGTTCATCATATCATATTTAGATTGTTCATTTTGGGCATTCCACTGTGTACAAATGGTGGGCCCAAAAAAATCCAACACCTTCTCATGCAGGTTCTTATAAAAAATATTATTTCCTAAAAAAACAATATGATCATTAATTAAAAATAATTCAACATATGTGGCTTTGAATTACATGAAAAAAACACTGAATTAATTAAATAATACATGTAATATTTCATATCTTTATTGGAACAAAATCATGGTCCACCAAGAAGGTAATGGAAAATGATCCTTTGCTAACCACACGTACTGCTCCAAGATAACAACTTTCACATTTGATGCTACTCTCCTCTCTAACATCCTCTGAAGTAGTAGTGAGTGAAGGGCCCTATTGATCTCCAACATCCGAAGAGGTCATAGCATCTAAAGGGTATTCTCGATCAGTAGTATGAAATAGCCTTGTTGGTATGGTATATTGACGATGTGTTGAACCATCGTTACTACCAATACTTCCATCTACAACCTCTACTCGATGCACGGGTGTTCTCTCCAAAAATTCCCACAAAAAGAAAACTTTAATTAATTATATCATATCAAAAAAAGAAAACTAAAATAACATAAATGAATATATTTCCTAGTTCGTAAAATATTTCAAAGATGCCACTTACCCCGTATTGTTCTATTGTTTGCCTAAAGTCATCAGTTCTTGCTTTGATTTCTTTAGTCTCGGGTCTGATTACAATCAGTCTAAGAAGTTCTTGGTTTAAATTTTTCAAAGTATTCTTCACAGTTTCCATTGGGTTAGTTGAATAAAATATATCTTCCTTAGCGACCACCTCATCATCTTAATGTGGTGTTCTCTACAAACATCAATCAATAAAAGTAGTTAATTTATTTTTATCATTGCAAAAATTCACGTCAAAAAAATAGCATGCATATAATAAGAAAAATAATTACTTTAATCATGTTTAGGTACTATTACGCTATATATTCATTTACCTAACGTGACACTATTGGTGACTTCCCATGGTCAGCCTACCACAATGTAAGAAGCAAGACATATTCATATTGAAAATTAAAAATTGAACCATGTCTAATAAACGTGATTAATGAAGAAACATTTTAGTGTTAATATGACAGCCATGTTTACCTAACCAGAAGCTGTAGGTGTGTTCTAAGTACCCCCCTACCATAGTATAATAATCATGATATCATCTTGAACAATTGAGCTCATAAGCATAAAAAGGTCAAATGTTAACATCTGTAATATAATCATGAATTGTGGTTACTATTACATTGGTGCTATTAGGTACTATTATGCTAACATTTACCTGATGTAATACCATTGGTGACTTCCCACGGTCATCCTACCACAACACAGGAAGAAAGACATATTCATATTGAAAAGTAAAAAGTGAACCATGTCTAATAAATGTGATTAATTAAGAAAAAATTTAGTGTTAATATGACAGTCACTTTTACTTGACCAGAAGCTACAGGTGTGTTCTAAATACCCCCCCCGCCACAATATAATAAGCATTATATCATCTTGAAATATTGGGCTCATAAGCACAAAAAAGGTCAAATGTTAACAATTGTAATATAATCATGAATTGTGGTTACTGTTGCATTGATGTTTACCAATTCAGATCTACTTGCTTGTGGCATCTGGCAACAATCACCCTACCACAATATAAGAATCAAGAAATAATAATAATAATAAAACATATAATTAAAATTGTTGCAAGATAAAAATAATAAGTCATCAATCAAAGGTTGAGTTAAATGTTGTATAAGATAATGACCTCCATAATAGCAAGCCTTACATCTATTCGATTCAAATTGTAATTGATCAACAACTGTTCACCTGCAACTAATGATTGTGTTGCACAAACGAATACATGATTTCCTTCACACCCCTCAAATATGCAATTGCGTAGCTTATGTGTTGTCCCTGGTCATGCATTATTTATAAACCCTGTGATATTTCTGGAAGCTTTTGTCCTTCCATCAATATACATAGTAGCTCCTTTGTTCATACTGTTATCTAGTAGTTGTATATAATTTGCTGCAACTCCGTATCTCTACATACTTCACGTATATCGGACCAACAAAAAATAGTCATTGTATTTGTATCCTGGTTTAACATACTCCATCTATTAAATTTCAGTCTCATATTTTACCATTATTCCATCCATCGAAAATAGCCTCAATCCATGTAAAAATGATGGAGCAATGCGATAAATCCTCCCATTTAGGAAGAAATCTGTGTCCACTTAAGGTATCTCCTTGGGTAGCCATCATTTGACAAGATGTCTATACCTCAATTGCAACTCAATGTCACCTATTCTCTCATTATCATAATCACATGATCCTCCTTCATAAAGAAAAAGTTCCATGCGTCTACAAAATTTTCTCCTTTCCTTTTCACCTCTAGTTGATCTTGAATTGTTAGATCTTGTGATAGAGGTATCGCTTTAAAACTCTTCTATTCTATCTTCCTCACTCGAGGAAGATAGATCTGATAAGTACCTATTTGGTAGTACCTAAAAATATTTAGAGTTGCTTCTATTATTATTTGGAAGTAAAAGAACTATTTTCTAATTGTCATATAAATGTACAAATATGTATAATGTGGATATTGTGAATATGGATGAGACTTTGTACAGACAAGCTTTTTCTTATTGAAAAAATTAAAAATGGATGCACATTGTTTCAAGGGAAAGTGCCCATTTTTTATTATGATGTTGATATAAATGATATTTTCAACTATGTCGGTTCTGAACCAAATCATGATACATATGTTTTGTTGGATGAATAAGATAATGAATGATATTTAAAATACCTAAGGGTATCCCCCCGATATATTGCAGCCATATCTCAATGTATTTATGTTTGTCCCTTCAAGTGCTATGTTTTGTGATTTTGTGAAGAGCATATCATAAAACCCAACATGAATTTATACTCACCCCCTCTTTGATGACCTCACCACCACCGATACTCATCATAGTTATTAGAAATGATATATCTCACTTGGGTATAATTTTCATCTCTTTCAACTTTACCACTCCAATGGTCACTACGTTAAATTTGGTTCTTTAGATGATTTACCAATTGCCATGTATAGTAAAAATATTATAACTGATGAAACAAAACAATAACAATGTACAAGTGGAAGGTTGTGTCTCTTCTTTAATCACTTGGACTTCTCCTTGAATTTTTAATGGCATTTCCTCCTTCACCCTTCACTGCTAATGTTGCATGACTATGATTGTCGCAATGTTGTACAAAGATACGAAGAAGATGATTTTGAGATGCCATGCTTACAGTTTGCTTCGATAAATGATGAAAATGTGTTTTTTGGTGGTTCTTCATTATGTAAAGATGATATATCCTTGATACATTGGTTATCATAATATATCCTTAAGGTAAAGTATTTATATGTGATATGATGATATGATATGATATGGTGGGATAGTCAGACATGCATGTGGGAAATTTCTAGTCAATTTGGGCATGTAAAGACAAACTCTTCACCAAACATGTAATTCACCAAACCAAAGGAAATCTAGCAGTAGGATGGACGAGATTAATCTCTAGGATTACCTATAGGGACAATTTGAGCTGAACTACAACAAGTATAGATAGATAAGATAAGATAATTTTATTAATGTCCACTAATGACCACAAATAGGTCAACGAGACTGTCGGTTACAATGATATTATGTGCATGTGGGAGGATCAAACGATCTCCCTTAACAAAAATACAATATAAGCACTGAAAAATAAGTAAATAAGTATAAGGCAAGCTAAGTTGTAGCATGGGAGAGCTAATTCTCCAGTTCCAACTCTGTAATCCTGCACAAGGGCAACGAAGTCTAGGTGGACAAGATCTGGGAGCCAAAGTAACCAAGGAGGGTCTGGTACTCCTAACATCCAAGGTTGAACGAAGAAAACTAAGAGAAATGAAAAAATTTCTGTTGTCTCGAATCGGATCTGGTGGGCATGGGGCACTCTCTAGAGTGATGTCGGTGGGGTCTAGAGGGTCTTGAGCACCTCTCGATGGGAGGTCTAGTCTGGAGCTGTCATTGAGACCTCGTGGGTTGAGATCCCACCACCCTTACCGATCTGGTAGTTGGGTCAATGTTGAGGTTAGTAGATCTCTTGGTACCCCTGGAAGAAGGTAGCATGCTGAAAAATGTCGTGATTCATTGTGTGGTGTCTGGTCTGGTGGGAGACTAGAGGATCTACGCTCGAAGCCTAAGGGTCTCCTGAATATAAAGCGCAAGACATTTCTGATCTGTTTATATGAATAAATATGCTAGAGTTTGGGCACCCCTGAACAAGCAATAGAAATGTCCTCTGATCTCATATTAGATAGGACACCTGAAGATAAAGTGTGACTCAGTTACCACTTCCTCTAGATGGAATAGCTGGCAGATCAGAACAATTGTGAACCCAACTTATAAGGAACCCAATGATTCTTTTGAAAAGAACATTTTCACTTGGGGGATCTTAAAGGAAACACTAGTGAGTAGATATAATTCTTCCTTGAAACTGAATGGTCGACGGTTTTGTCTTAAAATGACCTTCCTAGCCGAATGAATATCTTTATATGTCTAAAGGAACTTCAGATGAATACTCCTTAGAGTCAAAAGAAGACATGCCTAAATAAGAATATATAGGTAACCATTATCCCTCAGCTATAACCTATAGTTTATTTCCAACAAGCTAATATTATAATTTATTTAATCAAGGTGCACATCTTTTCTTTTTGCTATCTCTTTTATTCCATTTCCGTGGCTCATCTTTTCTCTTTGTTTTTCTCATTTTATTCCATCCATGCATTCATGCTGCACTGTTGGAATATTTCAGTGTTGTTGCCTATTTGTTTTCATTTTAAAAGTACTCTAAACTGTAACTTTCCAATATTTTTGGGCCAATGGGGATTGTTTGAAAAAATATTTTTCCAATTTTTTTTGGGCCGACGTGGATTGTTAGAAAATGCTTAGGAATAAGTCGGGATCGAAAAATTGCATCAAACGCCCCCGTACTTGATATGTTCTTTTTAAACACTTTGTTTTTATTTGCAGATATACTTAATGTTATTTATATTGTCTTATTTACCAAAGTCTTGTCCTGGAACCCTACCAGTAAATTACGATGTTTATCTTTTCTTTACTGTAAATTACTAGAGTGGGGTTGTTCTAGTGAAATGTGTATTCTCAATTATGAGTTTCGGTAAATGAGTTGATATATAATTTTTTATAGTTTCATTTTAACTATGAATAATATTAAGAAGCATTGAGAGTTCCTTGATGTAAACTTGTAAATAACCTCGCACTTAATCATCTAGATTGAAGATCTATGTCTTTGCCAAGTTGAAATATAGGTCAAATGATATCACAACATACAAAATATGATTGAACCTTTTCAGTGCATGAACATAATAGTATTTCCAGGTGTCATTAGATTTCTGGCCAAAAATCCAATACATTTCATAGTTCCCCATTAGCTTGAATCCCTCCCATGGAGAAAATGACCCAAGTATTTTTCCCCTCTCTGAGATCCACCATTAGAGAAACACTGCTCCTATGTTTTTGTACTCTTGGAATCGACCCAAAATATTAGAATTAATGATTGGATTGGGAATACCCGCACAATGTTTTGTTGGATTTCAGCATCGCTCACCCAGAACCTTAGAATTAATGAGTTAATTGCAAAGAACTTAGCTGGATTTCAACATTAATCCCTTTGAATGGAACATTTGGAATGCCCCTTATCAAGTTCTAACTTTTTACCATCTGAAAAATCCTTTATTCAATACATTAAACAAAACATTGTTGAATATTATAAAATTTATTTCTCATGTTTCTCTACCCTTGGGTCAGAGCATCAGGACTTTAATATGCATTTTCCAGTGTTACAAATCTTTCTATTTTGTCTGAGTTTTCCAAATTCCTGATTTGCTGTGATTTTGCCCAATTTTTCCTAATTTCGATGCAAGATTTTGCAATATTGGTTTGTGTTATCTGCATTGGGACAATATTTGATCCACCCATCTCATAGAAAACCCTTTCCTATTTTTTCTTGATCACATTATACATTCAAATAGATAATGATAGGTGCACTTTGATTATTGACTTCTGTGCCAAGTATGAATGAGAAATTTCATTGTATTAACCTTATAAATTGCGTTACAGGAAAACGGGGCCGCATGAAATTACCTTCAAGATCATATACTATGAAATTTATCATTATAATCTACACCAAATTCGCAATGAATGGAATCATTCTTGATACCCAATGGTTCCTGGGTAATGTCTTTATATTCTTCCACGCCACTTTAAGCTAAATAGAAATTCACTGAGAATATATGCCTATAAATTTGTACTTCGCTTTAATTTACTCTTAATTGTGTTGTTGAGCCACGAAATAGTAGGCATAGTAGTTGAAGTTGGTTCAAAAGTGAAGAATTTTGTTGTTGGGGATTGAGTGGGTGTGGGTTGTATGGTTGGGAGCTGCCATGATTGTGATTCTTGGAAAAAAAGGGCAAGAAAAATACTATGAGGAGGTCATTTGGATGTATGGGAGAACTGTTGTTGATGATTCAGTCACTGTAGATCAGGAGGTCAGGATATTACAGGGCTTGACAGAGCAATAGATTGAGTCGTTCCATATTTATTCGAGTAATAAGGCATACAATGTGTGGTTTCAATTTTTGTCATAAAAGGGGCCTTTGCAATGATAAAAAGGAATTTTGCCCCTATGGTCTAGAGATTTTCTCTATTCCCTTTGATATGAGAAAACTTACGGTTGAGAATCTAATTATCAAATAAGCTAACACTAAATGCATTCATACCTCTACTGAAGAAGGTCTCCTCTGCTGGTCCGATCCTCTGTCATAGTTCTTTTTTGGTCTCCTCTGCACCTCCTCTACTGTTAGGGTCAACATGATCTCCTATGTGGGATGAGATTATTATGTGTGAAAACAAGGTTTAAGGTCCATGGAGAGCCAGCACAAGGTTTCAAACTGATAATTGGCTTTGCGTTTGTCGAGTTTTCCCACTAGACTAAAAACTTGTGTTTTGTTTTATATTTTTAGTGTTTTGTTTTTGTTTATATATAT
>LPNX010480999.1:38708-66594 GCA_001517045.1 Pseudotsuga menziesii
TTGTGATGTTTTAATTGTGTCTGTTATCACATATATAGTAATCGGGATACCATTTTCTATTTTTCAGATTTCAGTGCACTTTTTCAGCCAGTTCCCTTATATATGAGATGTTGAGATGAGCATCTATGATGGATAACTATTTGATGATGGACTAGAGTACTTTCCCATGCCATGACTGAGTCTCAGGACACTCATATTTGATGACTGAAGTAGCCATTTATCCATTTACATAGCAGTCAGTATTACCCAAAGCTGCAGCAGTAGTTTCTTAGTGGACAGATATTGGTTCAGATTGGTGATTTACATGTATATGATTCAGCAGATATTATCTTGTGTTATGGTTATTACTGCTTTTATACTCATTCTTGTGGCATGTCTTAGCATTTAGTGTCATGATATGGTGATCATATAGATATGTGGACCTGGTTGTATTGATGATATGTATGTATGTCCCTACTTAGACCTAGAAGTTCTTGACTTGTACTCATTGGTTTTTCCCTCCATAGGGAGAATAGAGGTGATCATTCCCACCATAATTTGGCTTGCTAGTGTTGGTTTCATTGTTCACTATCTCCATCCATCCATTACCTTCCAACTATTTTTATATCCCGACCTACTACTTGACTTATGGCATGGAGGACCTTTCCCCACCAGAGCCTCTTTGTTGGACAAGCTTCCTTGTTTATTTTTGTCTCGGCTCTGAGTTTCCTAGGTTGTGTTGGCTAAACCTGAAGTAAGTAGTTCTGCCAACAATACAATGTATTTGGAAATGAAATGAATATCTTATGAAAATCCCATTCATGAAAAGAAGTGTTTTTAAACATACATGAATCCAAGGAAAGCCTAATGAAATTGGCTCTAAAAGTAATGAATATCTTGTAAAAGCACATTCATGAAAAGTAGTGTTTTTAAACATACATGAATGGATGAAGCCTTAATAAATAAATAAATCATGTAACACACAGATCAAGGCTATGGAAAATTGAAGGCCCAAAAAGAAATGGTTCTTAAAAGCTATATCTAAAATATTGTTGGCCTCACTTGTATTTTATTTGGATTGTGAGCATTTGTCAAGGTGAATACGCACCTCTGAACGTAGCTTACGCATTTGTGAGACACTGTCATCCCCTGTGTTATTGCTTGTACGACATATGCTAGAGTAAGTATCCCCTTTCCATATCCAAAGTGTCACAGTGTCAAGTTGGTAGTCACCCTTTAGCATAGCCTTTTGATTTTTAGCCTTCACCCTTCACTAGTGAATTGATTACAACTATGAAGTGAGTATGGTCTTGAAAGTCTGCTCTGAGTTATAATTCATTAATGAAACTCTATGTATTTGGTTGGTAGATCACCAGTGAAATGATTACTACTTGTTATAATTGTTATTTGAATGATTTATAGAGCATGCCTTAGCCTCTAAACAATTACAGCAGATTGATGTTAGCCTAGTCATATTATTTGGTCATTTACATATTATTATTTTATCTATTTGATATATTGGAAATTGTAGATGATCATGCAGCGACCTATAGGGTGTATGAGTATTCATCTTAGATGTTTTTGGGCTCCTTGAGTCCAATGAGACAACTTATTTTAAGTTTCGAGTAGTTACAGTGATGATTTGTCTCAGTTTACCATTCTGATGCAGTTTTGCCATGTTGGGTTGCCTATCAGAGAAGAAAGGTGATTTGACTGGTTCACCTTGGGAGTTGTATGAGGAGGGGATGTTCCAAACACTTATTTTTACCATATTATCCCCATCCTAGAGAGCCTGGTGGGCTCAGTTTGACAACCCTGGCACTCTAGGAGGCAGTTTGGGCCATATCACGTTTTTCGAGGCAGAGTAAAAATAATAAAAATGACTACTGAAGAATTAAATTTGGGATACTGAGGAAAGGAAATGGCATGGGATGATTTTTGATGATGAGTGTGATGTATTCCACTCCTCCAATAGTTTCAGCACTTGGATGGACCCACATCCATCTCTCCGACATATTTTATTATTTTCTGGAGCTTTTGGAGGCTCACGATTTCCTCAGAGAGGCACTATTTTGCATTTAAAAGATTATATTTATTTTTATTGTACCATGGGGACACAATAGGGGAGTTAGTTAACACCACATAGACCCACCATGAGCTTTATTTATTTTTTATTGAGTGGGATCCCCTCTTTTAGGGTGATTCGGTCCATTGATATATTATATTATTGTATTGATCCATGTACATTATATTGAGCTCATCTCAACCATTGATTAGATCGTTTTGATATTTTAATCATATAAATCCATTTGAAAAGTGGTTAGGATTTTGTTATCTCTCATTCCTATTTAAAGGAAAGAGCTTCTCATTGTAAAGGGCGTCTTTGGCACTTGGAATCTTGATAATAAAAAACTATTTTGTGGAAATTCTTGGGTCTCCTTTACATCTGGTGTTCGTCAATGGTGATTGGGAAGTCTATTGCTTCCTAGCATTTGGGTATTTGTGGTGATATCTATATCTTTCATGGAAACTTTGTCTTTTCTACAGGAGGGTGACTTCACTTGGGTGTTTTTGCAGGGGTTCCTCAACTCGCTTGCTTGGTTTCACTTGTGTCAGAGGGTTATCATTAGTATCATTGTGATATAAGATTTTAACTTGTTATTTTATGTAGCATTTTTCCATTTCTCTTGATGCATCAAATCTGATATGGTTGACGTTTGTTGTGCAAGAGAGAGGGCACATTGGCTTCCTTGAGCAAATCAATTTGCATAGAGGCTTCATCCAAATATTCTCAAATTGATCGAGACAACATAGATCATCATCATCAAGGTATATACACGGTTATTTAGGTAAGATCTGTAGGTTAGTTCTTCTTTTCTTGATCTCAATCCATTTGCATCTTCATTTTCATGTAAAACCCCTAAATATAAAAAAAAAATCAAAAAATATTATAGATCAAACCGCTTGATCTCTTGGAAAACCATTTATGGGTTTTGTAGATCGGGTCAAACCCTAAGTGGGTATTCCTGGATGTTTTGCTTAGGTGACTCCATTGGGACCAAATCCCAAGGTACTTCTCTCTAAACCCTAGTGCAACCCCTAGATTGGCCACTTTCTCTTGTGATTTGATCTTGTCCCTAAGGCTCGACTACTTTGATATTGTTATACCTTCCTTCAAGTCTATCCCATGGTACTAGATATCCCCAATCCTGTTTTACCTTCCCTACATTGGTCACGTTTCCCAAGGCAGTGGATATTGCCATCTTTTACTACTACCTTGATTCTGGATCTAGTAATAGGCTCATAAGTCACTTGTATTTCAAACTTGGATAAATTTTATACCTCATAAACCCCTGTTCCAAGCCCTAATTCACCTTGTGACTTCATACATAGATCTAGGGTTTACTTCACCTTACACCTTATGTACTTCAACTTCATTTGATTTGATCTGGTGTTTTGGTCTGATCTCTCCTATCGGGAGGAGATATGGGTCTCCCCCATTGTTGTCTTGGGATAAGACAACATCAAGTGAATATTTTCTTGATTTTCATGACAACCATGCATTTGGGAGTCAAGGCTATCTTGGTTCCACCTCTTTAGTCTCCCATCCCTCTACCATCCATCCTAGATCCATCTCATAGAGGCAACTACAAGTTCGGTGATAACAGTGTCTAAATTGTAGGGATGGAAGAAGAAATATAACTTTATATATATTCATAATTTCACAATCCAAATCCATTTATATTCAAATGTATAGTTTGTGCACATTAGTGTCTTTGTGTATTTCTAAAACAATGCTTAAACATGTGGTTTTAGTAAAGAAATCATCCACATGGCTTGAGAGGTCCAAATCAAGTGCCACTTTTGGAATTGGAAAAAATATAGAAGGGTGTTTTAGTCCAAGTTTCAAAATAAAGTCATAAATAATGACAACATGGTAGTCCTAACATTCACCTAAAAGGCCCTAAAATCAACAAGTTTTGGGGTAATAACCATCACTTTTGATGGAAAATCCAAAATTGGTGAGACCTATGGAATTGTGAAGGAGAGATGTCAATATTTTATAGATCCAAAAATTAGACTCAAACCTACAAAACGTTTAAAGATACATCAAGTACGAGGTTGGTCTATAAAGTAGTCCCTAAACAAAGGGCTTAAAAGGTATGTGATCTTAAAATTGGCATAACTATTGATTGGAAATTATGATTGAGGTGAATCAAAATATGTTGAAAGATAAAATCAAGGATTGTATATTGGTAAAAGGTTTTTACCATTTGGGATTATTATTTATGGTGTGGGGGATAACTAGGTATATGGTCCTTGTTTTTTTCTCTCATCTAAGTTTTTTTATCCATATTGAATAGTACTAGATCATTATTTAAATATGAAATGTCGTGTAGCACCTTCTTCTTTCAACCAAACGTATGGGCCTTGGCATATTTTTGGTTTTGAATGATGTACAAAATGAATATAAAGAGCATGAAAAATATGTGAAAACTAATTAAAAGGGACACGCAAGAGTAATTAGACAAATTTTTCTCACAACATATTCAATCATTTAAGCACTATCTAATGTAGATCTCTAAAGATGATTAACAATCACAAAAAGGCATTTTTCAAGAACATAAAGATATTCTAAACTATAGAATTTTTTGATTACTCACTCATTGTCATTATGGTCGAGACAATTGAAGGTATATTAGGGGGTTGATTAAGTGGTCGGCTAGTTAGTAAGTTGGACTAGAAGTGGCCCTATCTAGGTTGACTGGTGTGCAGGTCAAAACATAATACTTGGATTTCAAGTGTGCCTAAAGTGATCAAAGTGGAATAAGTTTTCCTTGTTTTAAGGGTGTGTGATTCATCTTTGAAGCTCGAAACCCTCTCATATCATTAAGGGATGCATACTATCTAACCATGTCAAAAATCAATGCATACAGGAACATGTTGATGAGGATGATGTCGATAATGATGATGAGGATGATAGTGATGATGATGATGATGATGATGATGATGATGGCGATGGTGATGATGATGGTGATGATGATTATGATACTAATGATGAGGAGGAGGAGGATGAAGATGATGATGATTATGATGATGATACCCTTCATGATTATTAAGATGATACCATTGATGATCATAAAGATGAAGATGACGATGATGACGATGATGATGATGGTCGTGATGATTATGGCGTTAATGATGATGATGGTGATGATGATGATGATGATGACGATGAGGATGAAGATGATGATGATTATGATGAGGACAAGGATGGAGATGTCGATGATGATGATGAGGATGGCGATGATGATGATGACGATGATGATGATGGTGATGATGATGATGGTAATGATGATGACTATGAGGATGAATATGAAAATGATTATGATGAGGACGAGGATGAAGATGTCGATGATGACCATGAGGATGATGGCAATGATGATAATGATGATGTTGATGATGATACAGATGATAAGGAGGAGGAGGAGGAGGAGGATCATAATAATGAAGATGATGATGGTAACAATGAAGATATACAATATTACATAATTATTACATTCATATATTTAACTTGGTACTTACCTAAATGACTCAAACATATACAATGTGCAAAAAATATGACAAATGAGATATAAATAATATCTATGAGTAAATGAAAAAAAACATATAACAATGTGAAACAAATACGATAAATGAGATGTTGCATAAATAACTACCTGGAATAATCATCATATAGCCCATCATGCACTTACCAACTCCTAGATTCCAACATTGCTGCAGTGTCATTGTTATTCTTATTCATATGAATCAACATATGTATCATCATCTGGTTTAGAATCATTATCATTGGAAGGATCTCTCATATCAACATCATCATCAATGTCATTTTCAGTTATATATTCATCATAAATATCATCACTGACTACATCATTGTCTTCTACATCATTTGGTTGATCATCCTTTTGATCGAATTCTTCATCTGGCACATCTACATCAGCGACCAACTGATCCTGATCTGCAACACCTTCTTCTTCAACATTGTCTTCTTCCTCTAGTGCATTATACTTGACCGATCTTCCTCTTGGATCATATATAACAATGTATGACCAACCTGCATTACCTGCACCTCTGAGTAAAAGACCTGCTCACATTGAATTAGAAGAACACAAGGCTTTGTACCAGGTTCAAGTTCCCTTGTATTAACTATGGTAAATCCATTGGCATGCTCAATAATAGTTCTTTCAAGATCGCGTTCATTCATTCATTTGTAGCTTGTACCACTTGACCTCAAACAAAACTATTTTAAAGGAATTAAAGTCACACTCAATTATATCTTCCAAATAACCATAGTACATATTTTTAGATACTTTTGGATGTTTGTCACTTTTAGAAGAAACATTCGTGACTTGAAAAAATGAAGTTATACCACAATCGGATATTTTTTTCTTGTCATCCAACTTTTTGATGTGAAATTTGCGACCAATGCACCACATAGCCTTGTGGTGTATCAACTGCATCATGCCCGAATCAGTGAATATATATATATACAAAGAAATAAACAAAAAAAAAATACATTTATATAATGGAAAACAACGAAAAAAATGAACATGGTAAATTATATACTTGCATTTTTATCTTTTAAACCACATGCTAAATCAATTTCCCTTTGTGTGAGTCCCCCGGGATATTCTTCTTGATTCTAATGCACTATTTTAATCAATTTACTGACCCCTTCCCATGATAAGGTACCATAGAATTATGTACATCGTTCTATCCATTCCTGCATCCAATCAAGATTGTTTGCAATGTATAAATGTAGTGCATCCCACACACGATCAACTATATGAAAAAATAACAATTAAGAATTTTAAATTAGCTATCATTAAAGGAAATTAAGTTTTTACCTTAAAATACTTATGGAATAATAAAAATTACATGAGGACCTCCCCTTCAAATTTGTTGATGGAGTTGACATGCCAAATGCGAGGCAGATTGATATTTTTTGCTAAATTTGGAAGATACTAACTAATGTACACCATGGATTGATATACCATATAGTCCTACACCATAAAACCCTCGGAACATGCTATTTGTATAACAAAATCCTTCAATGACTTCAACTATCTTTCCATCATCCACATTGAACTTGAGTTTACAAGTCCACACAATTCAATCTCCTCAACTTGGTGTATGAGATAGTGTTCTTGGGCATTAAAAATGATAGAGGTAAATACTTCTGCATTTCACACATTAGAAGAGGAATTTATCTCTTTCAATACATAATATCTTCTTTATGGATTTCTTTAGATGAAATCCACCTACAAATGAAGCAAGAAAATAACAGTGATCAACAATATTGAAGCATATATAATAAAGTTCCAAGATGTAAAACACAATATGTCAATAGCCTATGGAACAAAGAGAAAAAAAAATTCATGCATATAAATTGTTACTAACCTCATGTATTTACCAAGATCATATATAACTTGTTTTATGTTGTCGCCAAATCCATGTGGGAGAGATAGAGGTAGAACATACTATAGAAAAAAGCAAATCATTATTGAATGTTTCCAAATAAGAGAACAATTACTGAAAAGATGTACTAAATGGAAATTATATACGTAAATAATTACCTTAATGAATGTATGTCAGTCATGAGTTTCAACACCACCAAAATCACCTTTTTCGTTAAGATATTTGGTATGTTCAACGAAAACCCCGTCGGAAACCTTAATTGTCTGAATGACCTCTTTTATAGCATTGCTTTGTTTTTCTGTCAATAACCATGGAAGACTAATATTTCAGTCCCCAACTCCAGCATTGGAAATAATTACACTTTGCAATGCATGATTGGCTTTTGCAATGTCACTACAAAAATTTTCAATTTTATCTTCGTTAGTCCTTCCATCTAATATACATCATATCATTTATGTTACATTCTTCTCGATATGCATTGTATCGAACAAATGAGCTATTTGTAGGTGCTTGTAATAAAGAAACCTATTGAATTATATGGGATAACTCTTCCTTCATCGTGGAATCCGATTCATGCCTTAAATACATTCATTAAACATAAACAAAAACACATTAACAATAATTCATGACAGTACACATGGTAGAGAAAACTTGGTAAAAATATAAAATTCATAATATTACATGTTTATATATGATACATAAACAATTTACATACCTCGACGATTTCTATTATATTCCAACTTCCAAAGGTGAGGTGTCATTCTTCGTGGTTTCTTTCTATTCTCTTCTTTACCATTGAATTTTGGTTTTTCGGTAGTTCGATGCCTATGGTTCCTAGGGAGGAAGTTCATGTACTCATCAAACACCTCATTTGCTAAACTTCTTGAACGACGAGATTTCATCCTAGGACCACATATAGGACATGCGAATTTTTCCTTTGTTTGAAGACCTGCAAGATATATGTATTAATTTTATAGCATCAAAAGATTATTAATTTTAAAAAAATGCATGATATTTACCTTAAAAACATATAATTTTAAGGACGTACAAAATAAAGTTACATACCACAAAAATGTGTTAACCCGAGAGCGTTATTAATTGTCCATGCAAGTATTCCATGGAACAGGAATTGTTTCTACCCTATTGGCCTAGAGATGTCATACATTGTGATGCCAACCCATAAATTCAATAGCTCATCAATAAGAGTCTTAATTATACATTCATATCTTTAACTTGGTACTTACCTAATTGATCATTGAGCATAAAATGCTATTTAGTTATGTGCCCCACTATATAAAATGTGTTCTTATGCAACAATTAAACATAGAAATTAATGAAATAATATGTTTACTTTCAAAAAAATACCTAGAATAATCATTTCCAACATTGTGTGCTCTCTCTTTATCGACATCTAGAGGAATTTTATTGTTTATGAAAAAAACAGGCCACGTTGAGTAAGTAGAACGAAGCTCTCTAAATGGATTGAAACCATCAACTACCAATGAAAGTATAACATTACAAGGTTCATATTTAAAAATTGGTCATTTGTCTTCGATGTTCTTCAACGCAGAACCATCTATAGGAATTCGAAGAACACGATCTTCACTTTTTTTCTTTGCATGGTAATCCATAAACTGTGCTATACTTTGTCATCTGAATAGTCGTTGGAAATGTGGAATTATGAGAATATAATGAAGAACTTTGTGAGGCACCTTTTTTGTTACTTAATCAGTTCGATATATATTAATTACATATTGTGGACATTTTTTTTCTAATGCATATTGTCCATAATATATAATATGATCATTAGGACATGCATCAATAGCTTGATAGTCCATTCCAATTTCTTTCATAATCAAGAAAACCTCTCGACATGTGTGTGGTAAATTATTTGATGGTGATAATAGAAATTCATCCAACAATATGCAACATTGACAAAAAAAAATGAAATGTAAACAATATACGTCATAAATATTGCATATCCCTAATTTACGAATTAATTAACACTAAAAATAGAGGGAAAAAGTCAACTTTACATTGATAAACCATTCAAAACCTTGAAGTTCACCAACATCAATATAGCAGATAGAATATTTGTTATTGAGCCTTCATAAAGAGGTTCTTGGGACTTCTCAAGTAAGGGAACATCATGAATATCATAGAGGTTGGGCCTCATGATCCAATGGAGAAAATGTGTCTTGGAGCAATCTATTTATCCCATCTTCGCTATTTGTATCAATAACGTCATCTTCATCCATAGGATCATTAAGAACTTGATGTACAATATTATGATCTCCATGTTTCTCACCTTGTAAAGTAGTATTTCTACTATTATGTGGCAAATAGCGCTCTGGCGGTCAACACTTAGGGGGCATTGTCTTTATATTTACAAACAATTTAATTACATTAGTGTATAATATACAACACATATATTTAAAATAATAAAACATTTTGTGAATACATGATCAGTAATATTACAAGAAGTGCATTATGTAATGAATAATGTTTTACCAAGGTACAATATTCATACCCCCCTTCAACATGCCCCTTCTTCCTTACAATGTTTTTCAGTTGTTGTTCTTAAAATCCTTTTCGTTCGCAAACCCATGCAATCATTGCAAGGGAAATGACACTTTCCATCACCCTTCGCCTCTAATCTTTCCTTAAACTCATCATGCATCTTATTATTTTCTTCCCAAGTATATTTATTTGACATTCTAATACCTATAAGAACCAAAAAACTCAATCAATTTATAAGTAAATTGAATACAGTATATGTATTAAAGGAGACATGAAATTAAAGGACGTGACACAGAAAGTGAAAAATCTAATTAGTAAATGTCCCTCCATGGTCTTTAAAAATAGATATTCATGTGTATCTATCAAATTCTAAGCGACAAATCTATATAGTCATTAGTCTTGAGGAGAAAATATTGAATATTCGACTCACTTTATGTATGACCCTACACATTAAAGGAGACCAAGAATGTAAAAATACTAACCTGGAAACCGAAAGAGATCGCAAATTCGATGTGTTAAACCAATACTGGACTCTTCAAATCACAAATCGAACAATCAACAGAAAAATGGTTGCAACTATAGATAATAATTTGTTGAAATATGTCTTAAGTACATGTATTTATAGATCAATGATCGTGGTAGTTCCAGCGAAAATGCACAACAATCAAATTTCAAAAATAAAAGTCAGTGACTGTTACTATGGAATTAGAGGAATTTTGGGGTCTAAAATGGGCCTCCTAAGGAAAATAATAAAATAATAGTTAAAATAATAAAATAATATTGATTAATTTTGGAGGAAGAAAGAAAAAAACTACTTTTTGTGTTTGTATTTTCGACATATCTCCTTGTGTTTTTACTCAAATTTGGATCGGGAGAGCTCGTTGGATGTGGAATTTGATTCTGCATCCAACGAGTGCCCACATTGCATACTTTTGATGGACCCCGCTACCCCAAAAACAAGAAATACCTAAAAAAATGTGATGATGATGTCATCATCACATTTTTCAGTTATTTCTTGTTTTTGGGGTAGCGGGGTCCGTCAAAAGTATGCAGTGTGGGTACTCGTTGGATGTGGAATCAAATTCCGCAACCAACGAGCTCTCCCGATCGAAATTTGAGTAAAAACACAAGGAGATATGTCGAAAATACGAACAAAAAAAGTAGTTTTTTTTAATGACAAATATGTCAATTCAACCATTATGGTTGACTTATTTTATTGAAATTCTATTGGTTCTTGAATTCCAAGTCACAAAAACTTATTTTGGCACGTTTTCTTATAAGGCCCATTTTAGACCCCAAATTTCCTCTAATGTGATCGTTGATGTTCTGGCCCTCGATAATCATTGCTATAGCGATGAACTATGTGATTTTGTCGATATTCCAAAGAACTACTATTGCTATAGTGACGAAACTTTATGTGTGTCGCTATAGAGACGATTATCGAGGGATAGAACATTTTTTTTCAAAATTTTTATCTGTTTATCCACAAAAATTTTGATTTTAACTTATTCGTGGCAATATTTCGTGGAACTTTTGAGCCATATGTACTAGTGATCACATAGTATATCCTCATGACTTGATACAACACAAGTCATATGGTATTGATACAACACAAGTCTCTAACCTTGATACAACACAAGTTCCTGGTCTTAATACAACATAAGATCCTAACATTAATACAACATACGATCACAATACATTCATCTCTCATGAATAGAACTTAATACAACATAAGTTCATGAACTTAATACAACCTAAGTTTCAAACTTGATACAACACAATCCTCTTAACTTAATACAATATAAGTTACTGACTTGATACAACACAAGTCTCATGGAGAAGTTTTCTGAACTGAATACAACCTATGTTCTGGACTTGATACAACACAAGTCTCATGGAGAATGACTCATGGTGATGTAGATTTAACACTCCCTCTCAACGAGGGAGATATTCTCTTCCATACCAAGCATATCTCGGAAGTGTCTGAACTTCATCACAGATAGAGGCTTTGTCATCACATCTGCAATTTTCTCATCAGTAGCTATGTACCGAAGTTTTACAATACCTTTCTAGACCATGTATCGAATGAAGTGATACTTCATTTCTATGTGTTTCGACTTTTCATGAAATGCCATATTTTTTAAAATATTTATACAACTCTGGTTTTCACACCTGATCACTATAGGCTCTAGCTTTTCATCGAACAATCCTCCAAGTAGCCTTCTCAGCCACATTGCTTCTCAACAGGAAGTACTAGCAGCAATGTACTCAGCCTCTGCGATCCTTTGGGCAACTGAACCCTGCTTTCTATTAGACCATGAAATCATAAAAGAACTCAAGCTAAAACAATATCCATAATTTCTCTTCCAATCAACAATGTTGCCACCCCAATCAGAATCAGTATATCCAAGCAATAACACTCCTCCATTGGAGGCATACCTGAGTCCATAAGCTATTGTACTGTAGAGGTATCTCAAAATATGCTTACCTGTAACCGAGTGTTTGTGTCTATGATTAGTTATGAACTGACTCAAGATGCTAACTGCATAGCAAATTTATGGCCTCGAATGTATTAGGTACATCAACGAGTCAATCTACTGTCTGTATAATGTGAGGTCCACTAGATCTAATCCAGTATCAGTCTCATGGAGTTTCCTCAAATTGGAATCCATTGGAATATTTATGTATTTACAATCCATAATGTCAAATATGCGCAAGATTTCCACAGTGTACTTCCCTTGAGATCAAAATATCTCATCATTCCTCTTCCAAATCTCAAGGCCTAGGAAGTAGTGAATAATACCTAACTCTTTCATCTCAAACTCTGATGTAAGATCCCTCGGACACTCTGCAATAAGCATTAGAGGAAATTTCAATTTAAAATGGGCATTCCAAAAATAATACAAATTCCATGTCATCATGTATTAGCCAATCAAAATGATTTAAAATTCAAACAAGGAGCACCTCTTAAACAAATTTTTAATATAAATTTGGGGATAGATATCATAAAAAAACTACTTTTTGTCTTCGCATTTTCGACATATCTCCCTATGTTTTTACTAAAATTTCGATCAGGAGAGCTCATTGGATGCAGAATTAAATTCCACTTCCAACGAGTACATGATCGGCATACTTTTGATGGGCCCTACTACCCCAAAAACAATAAATACCTGAAAAAACGTGATGATGATGTCATCATCACATTTTTTCAGGTATTTCTTGTTTTGGGGGTGGGGGGGGCATCAAAAGTATGCCAAGTGGGTACTCGTTGGAAGAGGAATTTGATTCCACATCCAACAAGATCTCTCGATCAAAATTTGAGTAAAAACAGAGGGAGATATGCCGAAATACGAACAAAAAAGTAGTTTTTTCTTTTCTTCCTCCAAAATTAATAAATATTATTTTATTAATTTTCCTTAGGAGTCCCATTTGAGTTTAAATTTCCTCTAATTTCTTTCCTCTCCAATGAGGAAAATATCATCCACATATAAGACTAGTACCAGAGGTTTATTCTCCACTACTTTGAAGTAAAAGTTTGAATTTGCATCACTCTTCAAGAAACCCAGTTTTTGAAGATAACTGTCTATTATGGCATACCAAGCTCGAGGATATTGTTTTAACCCATATAGGAATTTCTTCATCTTACACACATGGGACTCGTTCTCATGTATCGCAAAAACCTCATGTTGCTCAATGTAAACCTCTTCCTTAACCTCGCCATTGAGGAAGGAAGTCTTCACATCCATTTGGTGAAGCTTCCAGCTCAATACTAATGCACGTGAAAAAATAGATCTAATGGTGGTATACTTGGCCACTAGAGAAAAAGTATCCTCATAATCAATGCCTTCTTTCTGAAAAATCCATGGGAAACAAACTTGGATTTGTTCTTGTCCATACTGCCATCTGCGACATGCTTTATCTTGTAAATCCATCTGGAAGTTATAACTGACTTCCTCTCAAGTATGGGAACAATATCCCAAACATCATTCTTCATTATAAAATGATATTCCTCTCTCATAGTGTCTTTCCACATTTGTTTCTCTACAACCTCTTCATATGATGAAGGATATGAGTCACTGATGTTGCTCATCAATGCAAACATATCCTAAATAACTATCGGGTTGCTTACACTCTTTGGAAGTACCTACTAGTGCTCCATGCTTCATAGCATCTCTCGATACATTTAGGCACCATGTTTCCTCCTCTTTGTAGGAGGTTCATCAACCAGTTCAACCGGTTCATCAATGGCAGGTAGCTCTGCATGCTCTGCTAGATTCTCCCTTTGAACATCAAAAGGGGAAGAATCATCATCATGATCCTATAATATAGGAGCCTCAACCTCCTTAGTCTCTAGATCACATTCAAGCTATTTTGACCGCTTAAATGTTTCCTCCTCATGGAAAGTCACATCCTAACTAAACTCAACATGTCTCTCACTAGGTACATATATTTTGAATGCCTTGGAAGTCTCACTATAGCCAGCAAAAGTTCCCTTCTTTCCAAAAGGTTATCTTAGTTCTCTTTTCTTTTGGTATGTGAATATACACAGGACATCCAAAAGTCCAAAGAAATCTGAAGATGTGATATGTCTGGTTTCTCACCATTGAACACCTCTTCGGGTGTTTTCTCATCAAGAACTGCATGCGAAATTCTATTATGTATGTACATTGTTGTACTAGTAGCTTCTTCCCACAAATAAGAGGATAGATCCTGATCATGTAACATGGCTTTTGCAGCCTGATAAACAGGTATGTTCTTTCTCTTTGCAACCCCATTTTGTTGAGGGTGGTAAGGAAATGTTAATTGTATACATATCCCTGCATCACTACAAAACTCATTAAAATCATTCGATTCAAATTCTCCCCCATTATCAGACCTTAGGGCATGGATATGCCTACCTGTCTGATTCTCAACTGAGGCTTTATATTCTTGAAATTTAATGAAGGTTTCACTTTTTTCTTTCATGAAGTAAATCCAAGCCTTACGGGATAAATCATCAATGAATAAAACATAATAGAGATTCCCACTAAGGGAAGGGGAAGACATGGGTCCACACACATCTGAGTGCACTAAATATAATATTCCTTTAGATCTAGTATGGATTCTAGGAAACTTATTTTTAACATTCTTTCATAAAGCACAACCTCAACAAACAGTATCATGGGACCATTCCAAATTGAGATATATTGTTGGACACTAGATTATGGTCCGGACTATGGGAGGTCAGATTATGTTTTGGACTGCTAGGAAAATTATTTTTAACATTCTTTGTTAATCTTTCAATGAGTCTAGCTTTGACAAGGAATGAAAAATGCATAAAATCAATTCTACAAGTTACCTCAGCAAAAACATGAGACAACGATCATCCAACACTTAAGCCATGCACCACATGAGACCTCCAAATCCTTTTATTATTCCAAAAATAATACAATACAATAAAACTAGAGTATAATTTCAGTCCTTTGACCATGTATAACAATGAGCAAGAATCTTGCTTAAATAGAAAAATAGAAGAAGGGGGCACTTCCACAAGTGGGAGTTCACACCGAGTAAGATTGAGTTCATAAGGTAGTTTGGATCTTGATTGATTTAGTATTCAATGAGAGAGCATCGCCTCTTCAAGAGAGGTGCACCACTCACCAACTCAGAACCACTCTCCTCATTTGCTAACTCTACACATGACAATACCCATGCTAACTCGTGAGGATGGCGTCACATCACGAAACTCACATTCGTCACTCTTAAAATTATCCAAAGTTTAATGCTTTATAATTTAGAAAGGGGCACATGACCATGGGGGACCCATTTTCCATGTCACCTGATACATTAAGCAAATCAATTTTGAATTTTTCAAACTTGTCCTTTAGTGCCAATTTGTCGCATGATTAACATTAAATGTCGTTTTGACGCACCTTTATAGAATTAATGATTTACGGGATGTTTTAGCCTCCCAAAACATATGAAAAGTGGGTCCTGAGGTGAAGAGGACACTCTGACTGTGAAATGAGCATCCACATGCCAAATTCCACCTCTGAATCAATCTTTTATGCCCTTTACAAGTTTTTTAGTTAAACCATAAAAAATGGCCTAATTTTGCACGAAAAAATAATTTTCTTGGAATTGAACAAAAACCTAGGAGGACCTAGCACATGTCCATACGAATCAATTCAAATGTATAACATGTTTATAAACATTGACACATAGGCTCTAATAAACCCTTAAGGCCTAACCACTAAGACGACTACCCCAACTTTGGAGGTGAGAGTGAAAAACTCATAAATTATTAGTCATTTGTTCAACAACAAATAATTACCAACAGAAAAGACACTTTGGGCTAGTCAGCTTGATGTTTAAGTCTAGGAAGCAGAGTCTTTTACAAAATTGATCATGCTAACACATTTTTTACAATTTCCCCAAGGGGGTTGTTATCACATATACAGTAGTCGGGCTACCATATTCTATTTTTCAAATTCCAGTACACTTTTTTCAGCCAGTTCCCTTACATATGAGACGCTAAGACAGCATCTATGATGGATCACTATTTGATAATGGACTATACTACTTTCCCATGCCATGACTGAGTCTCAACATACTCAGATTTGAGGACTGATGTAGTCATTTATCCATTTGCAGAGCAGTTAGTAGTGCCCAGAGTTGCATCAATAGCTTATCATTGGACAGATGTTGGTTCACATTGATTATTTACATGTGTATGATTCAACAGATATTATCATGTTTTATGGTTATTATTGCTTTTATACTCATTCTTGTGAGATGACTTAGCATCTAGTGTCATGATATGGCAGTCATATAAATATGTGGAATTGGATGTATTGATATTATGTATATATGTCCCTATTCATAACTGGAATTTCTTGACCCATACTCATTGGTTTTACCCTCCGTAGGGAGAATAGAGGTGATCATTTCCACCATACTTTGGCTTGCTAGTGTTGGTCTCATTATTCACTATCTCCACCCATCCATTACCTTCCAGTTATGTTTCTAACCCGACCTGTTACTTGACTTGTGGCATGGAGGACTTTTCTCCATTGTAACCTCTTTGTTGGATAAGCTTCCCTATTTATTTGTGTGTCGGCTCTAAGTTGCCTAGGTTGTGTTGACTAAACCTGAAACAAATAGCATTGCCATCAATGCAATGTATGTAGAAATGAAATGAATATCTTGTAAAAATCCCATTCATGAAAAGTAGTTTTTTTGAACATACATGAATGCAAGGCAAGCCTAATGAAATTGGCTCTGAAGTATAAATATGTCATGAATCTCTTGTTAAAATCCCGTTCATGAAAAGTAGTGTTTTTGAACATACATGAATGAAAGGAAGCCTAATGAACAAAAATCTATGTAATAAATGCATGGATCAAGTCTATGGAAACTAAAAGGCCCAAAAAGAAATGGTTCTTAAAATTTATATCTAAAGATTGCTGGCTTAATTTGTATTTGATTTGGATTGTGAGCATTTGTTAAGGTGAATAAGCACCTCTGAACATAACTTATCCATTTGTAAGACATTGTCATCCCCTGTGTGTTTGCTTGTCTGGCATATGCTAGAGTGAGTATCCCCTTTCCATATCCAAAGTGTCTTAGTATCAAGTTGGTAGTCACCCTTTAGCCTAACCATTTGAATTTTAGCCTTCACTCTTCACTAGCAAAATGATTACAACTATGAAGTGAGTATGGTCTTGAAAGTCTGGTCTGATTATAATTAATTAACAAAACTTTATATAGTTTTTTGGTAGATCGCCAGTGAAATGATTACTACTTGTTATAATTGTTATTTGAATGATTTGTAGATCATTTCTTAACCTTTGAATACTTGCAGCAGATTGATGTTAGCCTAGGTCATATTGTAATTATTTGATCATTTACTGATTTTTATTTTATCTGTTCAGGAATATTAGATATTGTAGCTGATCATGCAGAGATATGTAGGGTGTATGACTATGCACTTTGGATGGATTTGGACTCCCTGAGTCCAATGAGATAGCTTATTTTCAGTTCTGAGAAGTTACAATGATGATTTGTCTCAGTATACCATTCTGGTACAGTTTTGCCATGTTGAATGGCCTATCAGAGCAGAGAGGTGATTTGATTGGTTCACCTGGGACATTGTATGAGGAGGGGATGGTCCAACCACTTGTTTTTACCGTTATACCCCCCTCCCAGAGAGCCTAGTGGGATCAATTTGACAACACAACACTCTAGGAGGCATTTTTGGCAGGTCCACATTTCCCGAGGCAAATTAAAAATAATAAAAATGGCTACTGAAGAATTCGATTTGGGCTACTGAGGTAAGGAAATTGCATGGGATGAGTGTTGATGATGAGTGTGATGTATTACACCCCTTCTCCAATAGTTTCAACATTTAGATGGACCCACATCCATCTCTCCGACATATTTTATGGTTTTATAGAGCTTTTGGAGGCTCGTGATTTCCTCAGAGAGACACTATTTTGCATTTTAAAATATATTTTATTTATATTGTGCCATGGTGACACACTAGGGGCATTAGTTAACACCCCCTGGACCCACCATGATCTTTATTCATTTTTATTGAGTGGGTTCCCCTCTCCTAGGGAGATTTGGTCCATTGATATATTATATTATTGTATTGATCCAGGTACTTTATTTTGAGCTCATCTCAACTGTTAATTAGAAAATTTCGATCTTTTACTATTATCCATCCATTTGAAAGGTAGTTAGTATTTTTGTATTTCTCATTCCTATTTAAAAGGAGAGAGATTCTCATTGTAAAGGGGTCTTTGGCTCTTGAATCTTGATAATAGAAAAACTATTTTGTGGAAATCCTTGGGTCTCCTTTGCATCTGGAGTTCTTCGATGGTGATTAGAAAGTCTATTGCTTCCTAGCATTTGGGTATTTGTGGTGAGATCTATATTTTCTTGGAATCTTTGTTTTGTCTACACGAGGGTGACTTCATTTGGGCGTTTTTGCAGGGCTTCCTCAACTCGCTTGTATCAAGAGGTTATCATTAGTATCATTGTGATCTATGGTTTCATCTTATTAATTTTTTGTAGCATTTGTCCATTTCTCTTGATGCATCAAATCTGATATGGTTGACGTTGGTTGTGCAGGAGGGAGGGCGCATTCGCTTCCTTGGGAAAAATGATTGGCATAGAGGCTTCATCCAAATCTTCTCAAATTGATCGGGACGACATAGATCATCATCATCAAGGAATATACAAGGTTATCCAGGTGAGATGCACAGGTTAGTTCTTCTTTTATTTATCTCAACCCATTGGCACCTTTATTTTGCTTTCAAAACCCTAAATATAAAAAATCAAAATTTTTTATAGATCAAACTGCTTGATATTTTGGCAAACCATTTCTGGGTTTTGTAGATCTATTCAAACCCTAAGTGGGTACTCCTATAATTTTTGCTTAGGTGAATCCATTGGGCCCAAATCCCAAAGCACTGATCTCTCAACCCTAGCGCAACCCCTCACTTGACCAATTTCTCTTGTGTTTTGATCTTATCCCTGAGGCTTGGATACTTTGATATTGTCATACCTTTCATCAAGTCTATCCTTTGCTACTATATAGACCCAATCCTTTTCTTAACCCCCTGCATTGGTCACATTTCCCAAGGAAGTGGATATTGTCATCTTTTTATGGTACCTTGATTCTGGATTTAGTAGTAGAACGCATAAGTCACTTGTATTTCAACCTTGGATCAATTTCATACCTTTTGATCCAACCCATAACTCACCTTGTGACTTCATACATAGATCTAGGGTTTAATTCACCTTACACATTACATACTTCAAGTTCCATTGATTTGATCTGGTGTCTTGGTTTGATCTCTCTTGTCAGGAGTAGATCTGGGTCTCCCCCATTGTTGTCTTGGTCTAAGACAACACCAAGCAAAGATTGTCTAGACTAGTGTGACAACCATCCATTTGGGATTCGAGGCTATCTTGGTTCCACCTCTTTGGTTTCCCGTCCCTCTACCATCCATCTTGGATCCACCTCATAGGGGCAACTACAAGTCTAGTGACAATAGGGGTATGAACATGTGTTACAAAAAAATTTAAACAAAATCTCCCAGAAAAAGCCTGGTGGACTTCTGGACTCTAAAGAATGAACAAGTGTGCTTGTTCAACTTTGTCAGCTCACTTGAAAACTTTACCAAGTACAACTTAGGTGGTAACATCTAGCTCCAACTGCACGACGTGTGCTTGATCTATTCTTCAGGCAAGGAGAGCATACGAAAACACCAGAGTCTTCAGTTTCTATAACTTGTAAAAACATCTCAACTTGACAAGAGAACCTCAGTAGCACATGATTTATATAAAATCCAAATGAACCATTAAGTTTATTTATTCAAAAAAATGAATGCAGCTAATTACTGAAAGAAATTTTTTATTATACACAAGTACATAACAAAAAACAAGGTAAATGTTATCTTTAAGGAGCTTATTTTCCTACTCTAAGCATGATATAGAAAAAGGTTAGGTGTAATTAGAAATCCAATGTAACCACCTAAGCATATTATTAACATAAAAAATATTTTCCTTGTCTTTGGTTACCGGCTAAATCAAGGACACTTTATTTAGAAAGTGCAAACCTGTGTGATGATCGAAAATGGGTGAGTTGGATAGAAATCATAGGTATGAATAATGTCGTCAAACTTCTTCCCAAACTGGTACGTTCTCGCACAAGATGCTTCTATCAATGACTGGTAGGGTTGATATACCAATCGACATGATGAGGCAGATTGACTACACCATCATAGTGATCACCAAGTCTTATCGAATGTCTCATTGTATAAGCCCCAAGCTGCCTCAAATTGTAAGGAATCTGTAACACTCTGGTTTTGACCCTATTTGATTTTAAATAAATGATGTAAATAATCATGGTGTGGGGCTAGGAAAAATCCCCACCATTGATTTAGTGTTTATGTTTTAGCAATTAAGGTTGGGCCGATGGTATTTTTTTATGCTAGCTAAACATTAAAAAGTTGGACATCATGTTAAATTTGCAATTTTAATTAAAAACCCACAGTCGGCTATGTCAACTCAACTAAATGAGATGGGGGCATGATTTTTCCTAAGGATGAGGGAGGAGGGGATTGGAAGAGGGGGAAGAAATTCGAAATGGGTAGAGCACCATTTTTGGAAGAAAAAAAAGTTTAATTTTATTGAGCAAGAAAACACCAAAAACGCTCACCTTTCCCTCATGCGGCAGCGTTTCACCTTCCCTCACGATTTTGGAAGGAAAAAACATTTTTGGAAAACCCAATTGGCCATTCATGCAGGAGCCAGTAAGCGAAAACGATTCTGAGTCTGGACCTTTGGGGGAGATTTCTCATGTTCTGCGTTTTTTGTTTTTGTTTACGATTTTCCCATGTTTGTCAATTTGTTTCCTTTCACGATTTTTCCTGTCTGCTAGTTTTTCCCTGAATACGATTTCCCAAATTCGATTTGGTTTCTTTGAATTGAATAACCAGCAAAAAAAATTCATTTTGGTATTTTGCAGCAGTCGGTTTGGCACTGGCAATGTTCAGAAATTCTTGATTACTGTGTCTGTATGTAATCCCTGGCGTCTGCTACGTTTTGTTAATTTCGGTACTAAGATATCTGTGTGCACATCCTGATTTGACATCTACATTGATTGAAGGAATGGAAATGGAGTCTAGACTTTCTTGATAAACCTATTGTGTGAAAGAACCTCACAGACCAATTTAGAAGGTTGGTTTTCTTCTTTGCATGCCCTAAATAGCACTGGAAGGGAAGGCATGGTCTGAGGGACTGTGTAGCAGAGAAGGAGATGCTTCCTTGTGTTGGGTGTGTAAGTGTTTAGAGGTCAGGCTAGATCTGATGTGGGTGTTCTTAGCTCTGGATTAAGCTCACTAGCTTAGCAGTCAGCCTTTCTACCTCCTTGGTAGCCTCATAAACCCAACTAGCAAGATGGCTTGGATATTAGCCTGATAAACCCATCTGTTGGCTTGGCTGTGTCTCATGTGAATTTGGCTAAGTGTAAACAAATGCCTGTGTAAGTCTAATAAACCCAATTGTGTTGGCTTGACTGATTTTTATTGTATCCTTGGCTATGGGGAAAGTCTACTAGTGTTCCTTATTCCTTGGGGAAAATCATGCCCAGCTCAGGGGTGGTAGTGTTGCTGAGAGATTAAAGAGCACACTGGCCTATGGTTGGGTGGAACATTGCAGCAACATAGCTGGTTGTGGGACAAGCTTCTCCAAAGATAAGTATTCTTGTTTATTTAAGTTCTGCAACTATANCATGTTCATGGGGCTTAGACAACCCGGGTTGTTAGATGTTGTCGCGTCCTCTCCGTCGAGTAAGGGTTGGGGACGTGACAAAACCTCTACATGTGAAGATGATGGTTGAGACTGATATTTCGCTAACTGCATCACATTTGCATCTTCACGGTACTGCTTCTCAATGTCTTCACTACTGATACCCATATATGGATCTAACTGATCATGTGAAAATTTTGCATGCTCCTCTTCCATACTAATATTTTTCAAGGTCTCAAGATCCACGCTCCCCTCTCTAGAGATATCGAAGATGGGATTTTCTAAATCCTTCCAATAGTCATCATGTCCATTTTTGTAAACAAAGGGGGAGTCTTAATCTATTACATCGCATCCTTGGCTATATCCCTCCTCATGATCATAGTCATCTTCTTTAGAAAAAATTTCACAAGGCAGTAAACCTTCCAAACTACCATCATTATGTTCATGACTAATTTCATCATAAGTTTCACTATATGCTTCTGCAATGGTTTCTTCTTGAGGTAAATCTGTGGTACAAATGTGATCATCTCTTCACTAAATTAATCTTGAGGACACTCTGAAACTTCCATGGAAACATGAGGGTCTTCGACAATATCTTCAATTAAGGGCTCTTCACATGTTTCTTCAATGGGATCCTCGTGGAGGGGCTCTTCTTTTAGGAAGAGTTATTCAAGAGTAAAAGATGTGGGTTCTTTACTCCTCATAAAATGTTCATGCTAATTAGAGGCGTCAAGATAAAGCTTTTTTTAGGAAGAAAGTAACAAAAGGAGTTTCTTAGGAATTTTTCCATATTAGTCCCATTAAAATGCCATTGTATTAGAAAATTCCTAAAGAAGCTTGAGCGGTAGGTAATACATTTATCAGGAAGATCCTCAATAAACCAATAATAAGCATCCCTCTCTAGAGAACCCGCAAACCTCAGTATCGTAATATCCTCATGAACAATGTCAAAGTTGGGAAAAACTTTAAGAAAAGACATGATGTGTAATCTAGTTGAATCATCATTTCCATGGTCATGAAAGATTGGAAGGTAACTTGATATATTCTCACCATCATGAGAGTTGGGAAAACATGGAATGTTTGAGAAGTCGATGGGAAGAAGTGAACTGGAAATATGAGCACTAGCTTCTTCATCATCTACTTTCAGCTAACCAAAGCATATGTCAAGAATGACCATAAAATGTATCGTGTGTTTCTTATCACATATACATTCTGCAGCTCGGCTACCATGATGCAACATACAGACTTGTCTCTTTTTCTATTCCAAGCTATTTTTCACATGGGGCATTAGCATGGATCTTTATAGCTTTAGTAAGTTTAGAGCCTTGATCATCATATTATCCTTGCCAGGACTAAGATTTAGGAGTCCATTGAGAGGCTTTTGGTGATGATCTAGTTCATTGTAGCAAAGCAGCAAATCAGAGTTGGTACACACATTTATAAAGCGGCTTAACAGTTGGAAACATGTATATTTGGTGAGATCAGGTATACACTTCCTTGGTTTGATTTTTCTCTATGATGTATGTCAGATACCTATGCTTATCATGTTAGGATGATTATGGTGACCTATGCTTATATCTATTGTGTTTTAACCTGTGTTATGATTAATTGAGTTTGATGTGAATATTGTTGCTCATGTCATGCTTGAACAAACAGTAAATCTTGGTGCTAGGTTGGTTCCATGTCACTTTTCCCCATCCATCGAGTTCATCCACCTATGATTTTGTCCCATGACTTATACTGATTGAGACTTGTGAGATTGAATATCATTTCCCCATTGTGACCCCTATGTACGATAGGCTCCATGTTGTTATGTGTCTCTGGTTATGAAGTATGTGGCTTGGCTAGTGTGGATGGGTTCACAAGGTATTTCTCCTTTAGTCCTCAAAGTAAGTGCTCCACCATAGCAGTGTTGCTAAACACTAAACATCGGAACGCATAAAATCTATATCTAAAGGATGCAAAAGTTAAATGTTTAAAAATTAATCAGTGGCCAAGAGTTTGAGCACTCATTCCTTGTATAATGTAAGGCTCAATCTGCCCTCCATAAGGGTGGCAGCGAAAGGCAAACCCGTCGGGGTTATGGATTGCTCGCTCGCAGTGGATCTAGGCCTTAGTCATTTACTGGATCCCAGAAGGATTTCCAGGGCACCTGCTCTTGTAGGATGGATACTATCTTGTGAAATGTAAAGTGATAAAAGGTTATTGGTCAAAGGATGAGCACTCACTCCTTATATAGTGCTTGGCTCATGTGCCTCCACAGGGCATCAGGGTGAGAATATCTTGCAAAGGCTAGGTCTTTAATACTGGAGCCCAAAAGGCTTCTAGGGAACCTGCCTTTGAAGGTTGACCTACATTGAAAATAAAGTGCAAAGGAAAACTTGTTAGATTCTAAGGGAAGCATATCCAAGTACTTTATCCATCTATGAAACACCTCCATCCCCTATTGTTATTTGTCATACATAGTCACCTTGGTAGAGTGTATTGTTTATCATTCGGATAGAGTGTAAAGTCATCCAAAATTCATTCCCCTTTTTCCTTAACCTTGTTCATCTTCACCCATATGTAGCACATTGTTTACCCTTTGTAAGTATGGCATGAACAAGAAAACTTCCAAAAAGTTCTAAGATTCTTCAGAAGCATAGGTACATCTTACTATTATTATTATTAATTTTCATCATGATTATGAATAACATATTCAAGTTTGGTTTTGGTATACATTATTGGGGAATTTATTACCTTATATGTTTATAGGATCATATTGATACAGTATTTCACTTTGATTTGGGTACTTTGACCTGGTCAACTCAGTTGACCAAGTGAATCACGATCCCAAGGAAGTGACTCAAAAAAGAAACATGATCTATATTTGTTCCAAGATATGCCGAGGACCAATACTACGGTTTTAGTTTTGATATTTTGGCCCCAGTTCTCCTGATAAGTGATTATTATGATTTAATTATTGGCCAAATGATCAAATTTTATTCCAGATGGCAGTATGATTGGTTCTCCTAGAGAATAGTAGTGTTCTAGGGGGTATGAGGAGTCACTTATACCATTCTTCTATGTCTTCAGATCAGCCAGAGTAGTCAGTTTGCTCCAGTTTTCACCCTGGACAAAGTTATGGTGGATTTATCATTTTCTAGAGAATTGTACTAGCAAAAATGAACTAGAAAATCACTGAAAAAATCGATTTGGCCTACTGGGTCAAGGAAATGGTTTGGAAATTTGGAAAATGATGTTTTTCAGCATCTTGGACAGTCCTCTAGCAGTTTTTAGTCAGGAGATGTCTAGATTTTGTATAGGCTCAACCAATGAGGAAATCCCCCCAATGGGCACCCCCTCTACTTGGTTGATGATGTATTTCACTATTATATATTGCATTATGAATTTGTAAAGGGACCTAGGGTGAATTAATCCCCTACTGACCCCATCCTATGTACTATCATGTCACATCTTATGTTTTATTGTGACTTTCACTTAAGATAGGCGTCCTTGAGCAAAGTGTGCCCCCTCTTTGACTTAGTCGCTTTATCCATGTATTAGTTTATGTATTGTTGATCTCCATCGTTGTTGATGTTATAATATCAACCGTTGGATGAAAAATAAAGTTAGGGTTTACGTCTGTCACATGCCCCAATTTTGTAAAAATAATATTATCATATTTGATTTTATTTAAGACATTATGTTAAATTTTATTCTAAGTTGTAATTGATGACTCAGCAGAGTCAAGGATATTGGATGTAATTCTGAATATTTTAATTATAAATAAATAAAAGTGGAGACAACAGCTTAGGAAAGCTTTTAAAAGAGTGTTTACTGGTCAACTTGGTGGAGGAGACTAGGTGGAGAGCAAACAGACAAGTGGCAGCATCCTCAAACCTCTTCCAACTGTTGTAGGTGGCAACCTCCCTACATTTGGGGTCATGATCCCCCAAGAAAGTGGGATCAGAGCACGTGGCTCAATTAATGACAACTAACCCAACAGACCTAAGCAATATTTATAAAAATGTCCATTGAAGAGAGTTGAGGCTTCTCATTCTAGGGAAGTGATCATTCAGGTGAATGTACTTCAGAAGGATTCAATGGTAAGGGAATAAGTGGAAAGAGTTTTAGGGGTTAACTGCTAAAGTGATCTAGTGTAGCTTTTCAGCTAAAGGATCTTACTGCTGAGTGCAGAGTGATTACTAAGTCATTGGACTAGTCTGTTGTTTGCTTATTCCACCAGTTCTTAGCCAAGGAGACCAGGAACAGGCTCAGGCGTCCTAAGGAGACGTTGTTTGAGCGCTCTCCAGGAGTTGGTAGGGAGGAACTACCTCCTAACGCTATTGTTGTCCAGCTTAATCAAGTTCTACAGTCTTTTATTTTATTGTGTTAGATGGTTAAATGTAAATCTGACTGATTAATAAATGTTAAAATGTTTAGTTGTGAACTGTTAGAGTTAGTATTCTTTTAGTTTATTGAAAGAATGAATCTGAAATAGATGAAAAATAATCATAACCTGCGTTTTTCCACATCTTGAAGGACCACATCGTACTCCAACACAGGAAGTGTATTTAAATAGATGAAGGATATGATAGGAGACTAAATTGAATAGATGTATTATACATTTGATAATATCAGAGTAATTTATTTTTGTTTGAAGGTTATTATCAGAGAAGAACAATAACCTGTCTATTTATGTTTACTGTTTAACCAGTTGGATGATGTAAGTATGCTAGAAAAGAAATAGCCATAACTCATTACAGGTAGCAGGTTTATCATAGTAATAAGTTACTCAAGTAGATAAGATGTTATTTTTATACAATACATTATTTTGTTATTTATGCAGGATGGTAAAATGTGTCATGTTACATATATATTTTCCTTGTATTTTATTTATTAACCTCTTGCTTATGCAGTAGAAAAATTATAGCTAAACTAATTGTTCATATTCAGTCAATAAAGGTATAAACTAATAAATATATATTTTAATTACCAATTATAATAATTTAAGACTAACAATTACTATTAACTAAGAAAAGTAATATAAAGAATAATCATGGTACTAAGAATAAACTTATTCAAAATATCTAAGTTCTTCTATCATTTCCCTTTTATTATTTCAATAGAAAAAACAACAAGAATACGATAATGACCAACATATACATAATGTATACTTATAAAAAGAATTGTTCCTTTTAACTTTTACAAACAGGGTGTACCTGTAAAAGAAAAAAACCGGGTTGAAACCCTAATATATGTTACAATTACAAATGACAAAGCATTGAAGTTCTAATCCAAATTATTTAGATTATGTAATTATTAAACAACTAGGTTGTTATAAATTATTTACAGTCCTTTAAAGACAAACACAAAGACATTGGTAATTATATTAAACTGGAAATTTCCACAACGCATTTGTAATACTAGTTAAAAACCAAATTAAATAAGTAATAGAACTTGGTAAAAATAAATGGAATAACACATATTTCATTAAATTTGGAAATATTCTATTAGAAGGACTTCATCCACATTGAGTTTTTTTGTAAATCTCTAAATACATATTCTATTAAATATGGAAAAATCAACTCAAAGAACTATTCCATTAAATTTGGAATAATTAATC
>LPNX010481002.1:0-27918 GCA_001517045.1 Pseudotsuga menziesii
TACTTTATATTTTATTTAGACAATTTTATATGTTTTTTAAACAATTTTTAGTGAAACTTTATACAAAGGGCTTTTTAAGGATTTTCTATTATGTAGCACTTAAAGGTTTATAGGTCTTGAGAATTGAATGTTTTACATTTTTTTGGAAAGGTAGAAAATGTATGGGGAATAGGGTTTAATTATTTTTCATGCATTTTAATTTGTTTTGTTTAAAATTGGGATCTATTTATTGGTGTTGTTGTTATGATTTTATTCATTTTCTATTTTCTATGTGATGTGAGAAGAAAACTATTGCAAACAACAACTTCTCAAAACATGTCAAAAATCCATGACATAGTTTATTTTAATGTCATAATTCATCCACATTAATAAAAACAATTAATATGATATGCACTAAGAAAATGAGTAGTATGTGTCAAGAGGTCTTTTAGACCTTTACTACATAGGTGATGTGATTCTACAAAGAATAAAAAATTTCCATGCCATACCATCTCTTCCCTTATGACCATTTTACAAGGCATGAGAATGCACATCTTGGTAAAAGTGTTAATTACCTTTTTGGGCAAGCTAACACCCAAAAATGTTTCCCATTCTCTCAGGCATTCACATTGTTGTCTCCCCCATGTTTTTTGAGCTCCTCGGCATTCTCCATGGATGCTTTTGCAGTGTTCTTCATCTTTCCCAAGGCTAGGAAGTGGTTTTGTTAACATTCAGTGGATGGGATCTCTGTTGGGTGTTTTTGTGTTATTTTTACATTCCCATAGTTGGGAATTTCATGTTTTATGTGTTGCATAACCAATGGGGGACAAATCCACGATTTCAAGGATTGAGGGAGTCGTTTTGGCCCACGTGAAGTCATAGTTCATTTTTGGAAACGAATTGCACAAGATGGGTTGTTTTACTGAATTGCCATTTCTGATTTTGGCCCCCATGAAGTTTTTCATCAATCTGAGAACTTACATTGATGTCTATGCCTCTCCTCTTTTGATTTGAACTAGTTTTGGAGTGGAAATGGGGTCTGGACTAGCTTGATAAAGCTAGTGTGAGAAGGAACCTATGGATTCCTTTTGTTTTCATGTAGAGGGTGATATGCACAAAATTGTTGATTACAAATTCCTTCGAGTGAATGAGTGCAAAAATATGATGGTTAGTCAAACGAGATACTAATTGTACTAAGAAGAAATGTTCAATGAAAAACCACCACTGACAAGAACTAGAGCATATTATAAAAATTATTTGAACAATCAAGAGCCATGAGTTTTCTAAATTTATATTCATTTCCATACATTTATTTATTGACACAAGTTCAATTCTAAAATGTATATAGTGAAGTAGGCTTTTTCTAATATTCTTTGTTTACAACATAGAGATGACGTAAATATCCTACCATTGAACAATCAACTAGTGTAAGTTTTGTAAAATTCCCGTTCAATTATATGAATATTTTTTAATACACATTCAATACCACAAAATATTTAAGGAAACACCATTTTTTTGACATCTTTTCCTTACAACAAAAGGCTATATATACACAAGAGAGAGAAAGCAATTTCAAATTAATTGTTGAAAACGTATATTATAAGTTTGTAAAACTATTATCTAGTTCTATGTCCTTTTCAAATATAATTTCAACACTACATATGTATTTTTCTTTGCATTCATTTGTTTTCTAAGTTGTTGTATGGGGTCATCCCTTTGATAACTTTACAATAATGTTACGACATCCTCTTGCAATTTAACCATGGGATTCACTCCTTCAAAATCATGTATAACACTATGGTCATTAGAGTATCCATTGTCTAGAACCACATGTTTAATACTAGACTCACTTACTCCAATTGTGCCTTAATATCAATGACAAGAGACCCAAGAAAAAACTTCTACAACTAACCAATAACATATATTTCTTGAGTGGGATTTTGGGTTCAAACCCTAGTCTTAGTTTGCGACAACTTTTACAAATCCATTTCATGCGCATCATGTATTAGATGGTTGTACATAATTTATTGGCAACTCCACAAGCTCAAATGGCATGTAAATATAATGCTTCCTTTCTTCTTAGCAATAGATAGAGGAACTTTAAATTTTTTGTAGAAGTTTGATAGGAAATACATATATTGGGAAAACTTAGGTAACATCCTAGGTCTTCCTTCAAACCATAATATCGAATCACAATAGAAATCTCAAAATATAAGAACATACACTTTCTCTCCAAATATGTCTTATGTCCCCAAGAAAGCGAGTTTAAATCATTTCCAGTGAGTATCTTGTTAGACATTGGTTCAACGCTCCTCGTGAGTTTCGTGACATGGACTAACCACCTCCCAAGATCCTAACTCTAGTGATTATAACAGCGATTAACACGTGCAAGTTTTTGGTCTAAAAGCAATCGTGATTCCAACATATCTTTCCCACTACTCCAAGAAACAAATCTTCAATTCAAACTCGACATAAACTATAAGGGGATTAATGTCTTAAAGATGAATTGAATCAAACTCATGGTTATATCGACCCCTTAATATCAAAGCTTGGAATGGTGGAAGGAAACCATGACAAGAATTAAAAAAATATCTAGCATATTGTTTTGATACTCAGTTAATGTGATAAAGTGATACTTATTACAACAATATGGTTTATTTATTTCGTCTTCATTCTTCCTTTCTAGTCATAGATCTTAATTTCCAAATTAAAAAACATTTTAGACCAAAATATGAAACTAAGAATAAGGTCTACATGTGGGCATGGAAAAAGGCACATAAGATTAGTGAGGATGTTTCTGGCCATTAAATAGGATTTGTTACATAAAGATGAAATTTAGTGATAATAATAGTTTATTGAGCAATTTTTTGTACTAAATTATTGTATTATAGGTTGTATCTCTAACATGTAATGATATGAGCAAAGAAAAACTATATATGAAAGGAGGTAAATGAAATAAAAATATACTCAATTTAGAATCTAAAAACGAAAGTGTGTACATCGTTTACATAAACTATTGAACATGTTGACCTTACAAAGACTCTCAAAATCCATGCCATATTTGATTTTAATGTCATAGCATCCACATGTATACAAATAATTCATGTTATACTCATATGGACTAAGACAATGACTACCTAATTATTCTTTCATCTTAAGGTCTCTTAGACTTTAACAAATGAGCCTTTTGATTCCACAAGGCACTATAGATCTTGCATGTCATAAAACACTTTAAATATTGCATGAATTATTGGAAATTAAAAGGCTTAAGGTATTGAATTTAGAGAGCCTAATAATAAAAGTTAGGTTTGATATGCTTTGATTCTATTATTATTATTATTGAAATGTGAGATAATTTGATAGAAAAATATTTGAAAGGTTACAACATCTAATATTAAGATGTTATGTTTTATAATGTTTTTTAGAAATGGTAGTGTTAAAAATATTGAATAATAAACTAAAAAAACCTAAATATATGCATATAATCATACCATCTTAACTCTAAGATCTAAAAAATTATATCTAAACACTTTTTTGAATTTTTTGGATACTTAATAAATGCAAAATTAAAATACAACTATATTATACTAACTTATTTAATTAAAATCAAATAAATGTACACAATCAAAATATAATTTTACATAACAGTATCAGCTAGACAGCCGGCCCTCTATGAAAACCGAATAGATACACAATGTAACCTATAACAATCAAAAGATATCTGAATCAAAATAAAATAACCACACACTATACACTATACACTATACACTATACACTATACACTACCCTCTATCAAAATCAAAATCAAATAATATCTGAATCAAAATAAAATAACCACGCACACTATACACTACCCTCTATCAAAATCAAATAAGTACACACTATACCTGGTAACAATGAAGTTATATCAAAATAAAATAGCTACACACGACCTTATATCACAATCAAAATATAATTTTGAGATAATAACATTGAAAGAGGAGCTAATTTCTATGATGCAGCTGGTTTAATCTAGGAGCGCTGGCAGGAACAGCTCGTCCTTGGTTATGAATTATCTTCTGTTTATGTGCTGCTTTAGTCTAGAAACAGGTGATGCCACACCTACTGCATTGCATTTCCCCAGAGGGAGAAGTGAGCCTGTAGCCATGCCCTTCTGTCAGGAACAACAAGTGCTGCCATCCCTACTGCATTTCCATTTCCCCAGTGGGAGAAGTGAGCCTCTAGCCATGCCCTTCTCTCATCCTGGGGCTGAGCCAAAGCAACGTACAGAGGCTTGTTAAAAACCATGATCCCTTTCATCTGTGTCAGAGCTCGAGATGCTTCATCCGGAGATGCGAAGGCAACAAATCCAAAACCTTTACTGTGTCCATGAGAATCCCTCATTACTTTGCATGAAGTGATTGCGCCGTAACGAAAGAACATTTCTCTCAACTTCTCGTCATCAATGCTATCATCTAAATTCTTAAAATAAATATTTGTTCCACATGGCCGTCTCGACTCAGACATGTTACGCGCTTTTTCAACATACCATTCCTTACCATCAATTTTCTTGACATTTAAGCTATCTGCAGGAACAACTTGTCCAGGAACAGGTGGTGCCACGCCAACTGCATTTCGCAAGCGGGAGAATTGAGCCTGTAGCCATGCGCTTCTCTCATCTTTGCGCTGAGCCAAAGAAACATAGAGAGGCTTGCCCAGAACCATTTTTCCTTTCATTCCTGCCAGAGCTCGGGATGCTTCATCAGTAGATGCCAAGGCAACAAATCCAAAACCTTTACTATGTCCATGAGAATCCCTCATTACCTTGCATGAAGTGATTGTACCATAACCAGAGAACATTTCTCTCAGCTTCTCGTCATCAATGCTATCATCCAAATTCTTCCTAAAAAGATTTGTTCCACATCGCCCCCTCGATTCAGACTTGTTCCGTGCCTTGTCAACATAACATTCCTTGCCATCAATTTTCCTGCCATTTAAATTATGAACGCAGTTTGCTGCATCTTCTGCATTCTCAAAATTGACAAATCCAAGACACTTTGATTTTCGCTCTGCATCCCTCATCACCAGCACACTCGTAATTGTTCCATACTTGCCAAAGTAATTTCTCAAGTCCTCGTTAGTCAGAGATTCTGATAAATTCTTAACAAAAACATTCTTAAACTTGTCATTAAATATGCGCGCCTCTTCTTGATTCGTTGCCATTGTCTTTTTCTTTTGCTTCAAAGCTTTCCAAAATCCGAACCATTGCAGAAGTTCGCAAGTTCAAAATCAAACCGAAGGAAAACCCACCGCTACTCTTTGTGCTTGTAGATTTCTCTCGTCTTTTAAATGTAATTCAACCATGGGCACCTCTATATAAATAGAGGATAGGAGGTCGACTCACCACTAGCTGATTCACTCTTAGAGATCACGAGCACCGCAAATTCCAGTAATATATGTAATTAATGGGACTTGGAGGAGAAAGACAGGTGTTGTTTTTGTGGTTCTATCGACAAGGTTTTATGAAGTGAATTTTATTTTATTTTCTTAGGTCGGCTCATTTTTTATTTTTTACGTATTTCTATTTATTAGAGGAGGGTCTTCCTCTACCCACGGAATTTGGTTTTAACGATCATAGAATATTATATATATATATTAAAATGTTTTTTTTTTTTTTACTTTATATTTTATTTAGACAATTTTATATGTTTTTTAAATAATTTTTAGTGAAACTTTATACAAAGGGTTTTTTAAGGATTTTCTATTATGTAGCACTTTAAGGTTTATAGGTCTTGAGAATTGAATGTTTTACATCTTTTTGGAAAGGTAGAAAATGTATGGGGAATAGGGTTTAATTATTTTTCATGCATTTTAATTTGTTTTGTTTAAAATTGTGATCTATTTATTGGTGTTGTTGTTATGATTTTATTCATTTTCTATTTTCTATGTGATGTGAGAAGAAAATTATTGAAAACAACAACTTCACAAAACATGTCAAAACTCCATGACATAGTTTATTTTAATGTCATAATTCATCCACGTTAATAAAAACAATTAATATGATATGCACTAAGAAAATGAGTAGTATGTGTCAAGAGGTCTTTTAGACCTTTACTACATAGGTGATGTGATTCTACAAAGAATAAAAAGTTTCCATGCCATACCATCTCTTCCCTTATGACCTTTTTACAAGGCATGAGAATGCACATCTTGCTAAAAGTGTTAATTACCTCTTGCGGCAAGTTAACACCCAAAAATGCTGCCCATTCTCTCGGGCATTCACGTTGTTGTCTTCCCCACGTTTTTGGAGCTCCTCGACATTCTCCATGGATGCTTTTGCAGTGTTCTTCATCTTTCCCATGGCTAGGAAGTGGTTTTGTTGACATTCAGTGGATGGGATCTCTGTTGGGCATTTTTGTGTTGTTTCTACATTCCCATGGTTGGGAATTTCATGTTTTATGTGTTGCACAACCAATGGGGGACAAATCCACGATTTTAGGGACTGAGGGAATCGTTTTGGCCCACGTGAAGTCATAGTTCATTTTTGGAAACGAATTGCACACGATGGGTTGTTTTACTGAATTTCCATTTCCGATTTTGGCCTCCATGAAGTTTTTCATCAATCTAAGAACTTACATTGCCGTATATGCCTCTGTTGTTTTGATTTGAACTAGTTTGGGAGTGGAAATGGGGTCTGGACTAGCTTGATAAACGTAGTGTGAGAAGGAACCTCAGAGACAGATCTAGGGGGATGGTTTTCTTCTTTGCACGCCCTGAATAGCACTGGATGGGAAGGCATAGCCTCAGGGACTGTGTAGCAGAGAAGGGGATGCTTCCTTGTGTTGGGTGTGTATATGTTTTAAAAGCTAGGCTAGATGTGGCGCAAGTGTCTATAGCTCTCTGGTTGTGCTCACTATCTTAGGAGTCATCTTCTCCAGCTCCTCTGCAGCTTGATAAACCCAACTCTGTTGGCTTGGCTAAGTTTTTGTTGTATCCTTAGCTATGTGTGAGTCTAGTAGTGTTCCCTTATTCCTTCTGAGAATCATGCCCAGCTCGGGGGTGGCAATGATGCTCACAGATTGATGAGCACACTGGCCTATGGTTGGGTGGAATGTTTCAACAACATAGATGGTTGTGGGACGAGCTTCTTTCAAGATAAGTATCTATGTGTTAATCTCTGCATTTGTATTTTCTTGATGAAATATGACGAACATGTTTAATGTATTGAATGGATGAATTGATTCTGATGTATAATTGCAATTGTATGCATCTGTGTATGTCTTATTTCAATGCATTTTTATATTTATGTTCATGGGGCTTGTTTGCCCGGATAAGATAGCATCATGGCCGCGTTCCCCCTCGGGTAGACGGGAGGGGATGTGATAGTTTATGTAGACTATAGAGAATCCCATCCTTGAGATGATATTCAACCTTTTTATCACCTTCTTCTACAATATCCCACCATTGTAGCTATTGAAACACCTCTTCAATATCCTCTTCGTTTATGTATGCCTCTTTGTATGCATCATGGGTGAAAGACTCAAGGTGCATAAGAGTTCCAAATGTGATATTATAGGTGGGAGGCCTTTAAAGCGCATCTCCAAACTTATATATTATACTCTTTTTATATTTAATCATTAGATGAAGTTTATATGAAAACCACATGTAGTTGCAGTGTCTCGTTTGGTGAAGATTACTCTGGATTGCAAATATTGTAGTGGATGGCGATGAGTATCAATGATGGTTCCCTTACCCATTAGATTATGTATCCATTTCTTAACATCTTAAACTAGCATGATTCCATCTTGACTATGTCTCCATCAAGGTTTGAGAAGGATCAAACCCCTTGAGAAGCAAAGCCCTTAATGATAACCATGTGGAAGAATGCAATGATACACGCACACACATTACAAACTGATGGATATGGATGTGTGTTCTTGCAATGTCCCCAAAAATTGAAAATAAAAATAAAAAATTATAGGCTAGTGAAAACTACCTCAAAGGGGATCATTATTACTCGTGCGGAATTACATGCGCTACTTATACTTTTGATCTCTTCAGAAACTGCCCATACTGTCTTGTAATCTCTTATCCATTAAGTGATTATTATTTTTTTTAATTCTTATGTCTTAATTCTTTTATTTAAACTATTTATACATCTTAGTTATTATTGTCAGTGAATTAATGAATTGGTTTAGATCATTGTTTTACTCCTGCATATGTGTACTTTGTTTATTTAATAAAAAATAACTTAACTTTGTTTATGGGAAGAAAATGGTGGAGTGGTGGGACTCATTCTCCCATGACGATCTAAGAGGTAAGGTCATTCTTCATTATGCACGCTTACTTAGTTCATTCGAGCTAAGGCACCTTATTTATTGACTTACAGGTTACTTTTGTGACATCATGATTATTTGGTTACTTGAAGCAATTCAGTTCCTAGTTATACTTCCAGTTCCGCCTTGCACTTTTATTACTGTTCCGTTTTACGACTTAGGTGAGCCCTATGTTTGTTAATTATATTTCTTAGTTAATTAACTAGATGTTGTGAATTAACTTACTGTCCTTACCATGTTATTAATTATCTATCTCTTGGTTAATTAATTACACTTCTCTTGTTTCTATTTTGCAGGTCTGCCTTGGTTACGAGTTTGGAAACTTAAGCTTGTTCTTCCTAGCGAGGGCAAAATGGCATACTACATTTTCCATGATTCCTAACTACTAGACAAAACCTAGACTAAATACTTATGCACAAATGCTACCTATATGAACTAGCAAAGGGCATGTACCAACACATTACTTTGATGCTAGGGGAATAAAATGTAAACACTATACAATAGTGTTAAGTTTGCACACACTTTAGAGTTGAAAGACTATGGTATAAATACCATGTCATTGGTAATATGTCTGCACTGGCATTAGAAGGTGGCGAAACTATAGGATATAGTGTGCACCACAATATAACAGGGTTTATCTTAAGACTTGGTTGAATGTATTACAATGATCATTCATAAACTATGGTGAGGGTTCATGAATGCGTTAATGGCCACCAGCTGGTGCCATTAATTCCATCGGGGTTTGTGAAAACGCTTGCCAAAGGGTTTGGGCATTCGTTGTTTATGCATTATGTGGTTTTGGCATTGGGGTTTCATGTGGCTTATGCGCAGTTGGAGAAGGGAGGCAACATCCATCGATTTGTAGGTAAGCTAACTACCAGACTCTGTGTAAACACATTGTTTCGTTGTTTTATACATGGCATAGTCATGCTTCTCATGCCATTGCTGATTTGATTGCAGGCGAAAACGAAGGCACTCTGGGGTCTGCACAAAGGTATGCTTTCTATTTGGGGTTGCTACTTCATGGCCATGCTAAGCCTACTAGCAATATCTTACTTGCCTCCTCTCATTCTGGGCATTTCTGAGTTGGGATTCTTTACAGGGTTGGGGTTTTAGATGGCCCTTGTCGACTCTTCCTACGGGGTTTGTAATGTAGCTTTCTCTAGGTTTCGACTCTCATTGGTAGGTTTGGCATCTTGACGTGTGCCAAATAATGGTGCGATAGCTCACAGCTTTCCATTTAACATTATTAATACATTGACTGTTCTAAAAGAGGATTCGTGCCTTACTTTATAAATATGCTACTTGTTTCCTTTTATGTGAAGACTGTAATGTGTTTTGGTATAAGAAGCTTATAATTTTCATTCAGCATTTTTAATATATTATACTGTGTAAATTCAGGACTGTGTAGTTATTTTAATGCTACGTTTAAAACATTGACTTGCTGGGTTCGATCGTGGCTTTAAGCCTGTAGAATTTACTCTATGCATAATTGTAACAGTTTGGGTTTTCGAAGTATGCACAAAAATCCATTTATATTGTTTGTAATTTATGTTTGGGAAAGCTTCTAGAGCTTGGGGCATTATGCCATTGGCTGCACCATTATTGCAACGGTGTCGTAGACCATTGGCTTGCCACCATAAGCTTTGTGTTAGCATTAATGGAAACTTTGTAATATACAGAGAGTTGTAATTTGGTTTTAATGGTTCAGAGTGGGTGCAAGCCATGCCATTAATGCCATGTGCCTCTCCCAATGACTACGATAGCTTAGTTGGAATTTTAGTATGTAATTTTTTATTTAAAAATATATGGCTGTAACAGCCACGGTTATGGAAAACCCAAAATATCATTTTGGTTACTGTAGCGTGACTGTGTGATTATTACTGTGTGATTGGATTTGGAAACTTGGTCGTGGTCGGCCTGACTACGTATACGACCTTCAGGATTTCATCCTAGGTGATACCAAATTGTAAAACATTTTATATGTAATAATAGAAAGGATACTATGTATTAAGCTATGGATTTTGTTACGCATTTTCATTATAGTAATGATTTATGTTAAGGTTATTATTATGTTGGCCCTGGGTCACGGACATCCATGGGATTCGATATCGCAACCTATGTTGGCATAAGATAGGGTTTTCTTCTGAAGAGGAACGATTTCTTGTTTAAATAAGAACTGTAGAGATGTTTTTAATGTGGAGTTTAATTTTGCTTATGAATTATATTTGTAACCCATAAGGGTCGATACCACGACCTGTGTTTATTAATACATAGTTATATGAATTGTTTACTTGGTAAAATTATATGTGGATTCTTATGATGAATATTATATGAGAGCTTTAAAGATATAATGCATGTGATTTATGATGATTTATTATAGATGTTAAGACTGTATGTTTTGCAAAGTCTTGATAAGGATCACATGGATGATCATGATATCCCTCTCATTAATTATAATATTTGTTTAGAGTTATGTAAAGTATTTTGTTTTAATGATTATGTGAAATAGACCTTGGAAGGTCTTTAATAATTTGATTAGCTTGTTTATTATATGAAATGTGTTCTTAGTAGATCTAGTTTATAATATATACTTGTTATTAGTTAGCATAATTAATATTTTAAGTAATTACTACTCACTTATTTTCTTTAAAGCTTAGGGCAAGCCTCTGCTCACAAATGGAATATGTTATCAAGGTATTAAATACATAGAACAAAGTATAAACATAATACTAAGATAAAAACCTAGTTAATACACAAACATTTATGAAAGGTACAAGCCGTGAACATAAACAACATATAATAAAAATTATTGATCCTATGATTCGTAAATTGCAAATGAAAACCCTAGGAGATTGTTAACCATTAGGGTTAGAAATTACATTGCAGCCATTACTTAACATAAACAGTAATGAATCTTTAGGAAAGAAATAGAATAGTCCTTCAAGGGTTTCATACCTGAGTTTTAAGCTTTGTCAATACTTGCACCTGCACACTTAAATGACCAGCATTAACAATTCAATGTAGATCTGACCTCTGTTTGATGACCAAATCACTTGGGAACTACTACGTTCCACCCAACCATGATTTGGAACCGTTCCTGGTTTAAATCCGGATCCCCTTGAGCTGGACTCGAACATGCAAGTAGCTTAGAGCTCTTGAGGTAGGGTTTCCTAATTCGTAATCAGTATTGGATCAATCCTCTTTTCCTTGCAAGAAAAGTTCTCCAAGAGAACACTTAGGAGAAAAAACAACCAGAATAATAATTCTCCTAGATAAAAATCAGAACCCCAACCCTTTGCTTGGCTTGAGTCTTTATAGAAAGGCTTTTCAGTCAAAGGGGAAGTTAAATCAAGAAATCCTTGATTTCTTGATTTAGCCCTTTTTAATTTAGTCGGTTAATTTTCAATTCTTAACCTAGGAACTTTTAACTAGTTCTTAGTAAATCTTTCATAGATATTTCACATTTTGTTAATCCTTTAATAATAAATAATAATTGGCGTAGCTTCTCTTCTTTCTTTAGTCAATTATATAATTAATCATAATTATTTATTTATACATACTATGTATAAAATACATAGTATTAAAATACTTGTTAGCATTTGTCTTCAGGAATCATGTATCATGATCCCTAGACTTAACGACACTTCTTTATGAAGGTTAAGTAGATAGACAGCTCGGGTCTATCTACTTGATGAGAATACATAAATTCAAAATTTCATTTAATCACTTAAAAATAAGCATGATGAGATCAATATTATTCTCGAGTCGTGTAATGTCCCCAAAAATTGAAAATTAAAAAGAAATTATAGGTCAGTAGAAAACTGCCTAAGAGGATCATTATTGCTTCTGCGGAATTATATGTTCTACTTAACTTTCGATCTCTTCGAAAATACTCGTACTGTCTTGTCAATCTCCTATACATTCAGTGATTATTAGTTTTCTTACTTTTTATGTGCACTATTTTATGTTATTGTTCACTTCCTTTGCGCATATGACTCTCAAATGTATGAACTTGTTATAGATCAATGAGCCATTCATATCCCAGAAAATAGAATCTTTCCAAAGTAAAATATCATATCATCTTTATTTTCAAGCTTACATCAAATCTCCACCTCTTTCATATTTATACTACTCTTGTTCAAAAGGTGTGTCCACAAGTTGGGATTTCTTTGAGTTGACAATGCGCATATCTTTCTATTCTACCTTCCTCTCCACTGTACTTGTTGAGTATTTGGTCTTAACTACTTTTATTGGGGTTTAAAATTGTATTTCAGTAACGACACTGCATGGTCATTCATTAAATCACATAATCGAGGTTGCAATGTGTTCATTATCAATCGTTGTAAGTAGAATACACATCTATTTCATAATACATACATTATGATTCCAAAAACATAACATAGAGCTACAAATCCGTAGAAGGCCCAAAACTCACATAGTGGAACTATGGCTGTGATACCACTTTGTTATCCTCGCTTTTACGATAAGTTTGAGATAATTTCCTCAAATTTTTCTTGAAATCTCACATTATTCAAAAGTTTTTATCGTGGTAAAAGAATCCTTTATTCAAATACTAAGGCAAGAAATCTAACCAATGAAGGAACTTTGACAAAATAACTCTAACTAAAGTGTGATTTTGAAAAAAATAACAATTTTGAGCTGAAATCATTTGTTTATCAAACATTAAATACATGTATTTTATCCATTTTTCATTTGTCGAATTTCCTACCATGGGAATAGTTATCGAGTAAATCTTTTAACCTAGGAACTTTTAACTAGTTCTTAGTAAATCTTTCATAGATATTTCACTATTTATTAATATTTTAATAATAAATAATAATTGGCGGAGCTTCTCTTCTTTCTTTATTCAATTATATAATTAATCATAATTAATTATTTATACATACTATGTATAAAATACATAGTATTAAAATACTTGTTAGCATTTGTCTTCAGGAATCATGTATCATGATCCCTAGACTTAACGACACTTCTTTATGAAGGTTAAGTAGATAGATGGCCCGGGTTGTAATATCCCTTTCCTATGACCTGGATTATTTTTCAATTTCTCATATTATTGTACTAGTCTCGGTGAGGAGCTCAAGGCCAAGGCCCCACCCAAGACAACACCTTGTGGCTTATAAAGGTTAATTGTCTAAGTGAAAATACTTAGGAGACATAATGCAATGAAACAACTTAACTAAAGGCTAACTAAACCCTACCCAGGGCTAAAAGCGAACGGTTAAAAAGAACCATAATCAATACCGTAGACTTACGTAGCATTTGGTTTATGACGATAAGGTCAGGCCTTATAAAGGACTCCTGGTATGACACTACAGTTCGGTATTTAATCCTATTATGGAGAAATTTGCAATCCTTTTAAGTGGCATAAAAGAGTTAAGGGTAAAGTTAAAAGATTGAAAGAAAGGGGTTAGTTCTCGAAGGGCCATTAGACCGTAGCCTCCTTCTAGATAATTTATCATCATGAGCATACCCCATCTAATAAATACATAGGAATAATCCTTATGGTTAGCATACAATACCTAAGATAAGGAGGTTTGTCCTTTTTGATGACAAATAAAAGTAATGGTTTTAAATTACTCTCCGAGACAATATTTTCTTAAGTGTGCATCACATATAATTATTAGTTAAAAGAGAATATTTTATTAATAAGGCAGAAAAATAGAGGGGATCGGATGCATGCCCCTAAGAATAATTACTTGACAGCCAAATGTGAGGTTCGACCTTCCTCGGCAACGATGGAGGAAGAATTTATGCCTTGATCTCAGCTTGACTTAAGGAGAAGTCTAGCCTAAAGGAAGGAATTGATTACCACTGACCTCAACGGTCGTTACCTACTCCGGGACAGAGGGGATCCTGCGCGTGCAGCATGCACATAATTGCATATGTTTCTCCTTGGTCTGCACTCCTTTTTAAATATGGTTCTGGTTGGGAGGGGGGCGCTCTAGGATGAAGGTAGTATCTGGTTGATTGAGAGAATACTGTGATAGTACCTGCGCCGAGGGGAAAGGGGAGCCTCTCTGTGTTTCAAAGAAAATGATCTCTGCCTTTCTTCAAAGAGGCAGCGCAGCAAATCACTTCTTTTGTTCAGCGATCTGCTATTGGATGCAGCCTCCATAAGCCAGACCCAAGCGTGGTATGGTGAATTTATTATGGTATTGTATCCTTCATGCTGTGGGGTTCCATCCAAGAATTTGGGTAAGCACCCCATCCTTCCCTACGCACTTGTTGAATAAGATCTAGAAAAAAGAAATAAGGGGATTTTTTTTTTCCTTGAGTTTTCTTGTTCATTACACCTAGCGACTAGCTAGGTTATAACTCTGTTTGCATCCTGGGTTTTACTTCAAGCCCTTGCTTTTATCGTTGGATCTAGATCTAGTCTTAGAGCATGATTCAGGTCTATACCCTGAACCCTAACCACTAGATACAGCCTTGCATCACACCTCTACGCCGGTATAAGTCTGCGCCTAAGAAAGGTGATTTTCCAGTTTGAACCTCCTACGTTTTACAACATACCCTCATGTTTTGACAGCAATAAAATCATGATGGTAGGACGTTGCCCCTAATAAAGGATTGATCTACCTTTTCTGTGTTAGGCCATGAATTCTCTGGTCACCGATCATTACCAGGATATGTCTAAAATATTGGGTACGATTAGCAAACTTCAACTGGTTTTTCCACAAACTATGTTTGACCACGAAGTACATTTGTCTGTTACTTTTTTTTGGTTTCTTTATCACTGTTAGATGAGGGTGGCATTGCTCCAGACCTTGCTTATAAATTTATAGATCATATTAGTTTCACATGATGGCTTTACAATAAGGGAATACCAGCTTTAACCTTTAAATATTTCTTATACTTGACAGCACCCTTTGCCGGGTCTGGACATGGTGATTATCTATCATAGGTTCGGATCTATGTTATCTTGGTTTTAAATTATTATGTTCAGCCTCAGTTAGAGCCATCGTTATGTGATAAATTTAGGCTTAGATCCAGTGCAAGGTTGGACTTTTAGTTCGTGAATATGAGCAAGTTGATAAAACCCTTTCTGCGTGCAAACACCCAAGAAAGATCTTTTGTTTTCTAAGATTGTGTTAAGTATGAAATATTTTGTTTACACCGAGTGCATGCTGAGATATTGAAGATTTCAGTGCCGGTAAATAGTTGGCCTCATGGCATTTCTATATAAACCCAGACATGCTTTTAGATGGGTAAGCTTCATTTGGGAGATATTGTTTTACCTTTGGTAGTGTCCACTATAAGAGAAATATGTTGAAAGGTTGTAGTATTGGTACTGCATATTTGTAACCTTGCTTGAATACTTAATAAAAATAAAAATAAAAATCCAGATGGTTTGGTCTGGACTATCTTTGGTGGACGTAACCCCAAGGTTGGGGTGAACCACGTGAAATTGGTTGTCTCATTTGTATTACCATGTCGTGCTGGTTTATTTCTTTTGTTTTACATAATGATGATGTTATGAATGCAGGGTAAATGCTTTAATTGGTGAGAAGATTACTAATTTTTATTTTATTTTTGTAGACTTCTTAATTGGTTTGTTGCTTTAAGATATCAGGGGTACTTTACATATGGTATCAGAGCGAGGTTGAAACGCTCAGGCCTATTGGGCTCAAAACGCTCCAGCATGTTTCATTTTTAACTAACGATTGAATTTTTCTCTGTGACCCAGAAAACCAACAAGTTCACACTGTTCGTCTAATCCAGGTGCCTTAAGTTGTACACAACACACATGTTATTGACCTTTTAGTTGTGCAGGAGAAGTCGATGCCTTACAGGTGTTTCAGAAGGTAGCATCCTCTGCGATTTTTCTAAGCAGTTGGATACGTTGGGTGTTGCCCAAGTTTGCATTCCCTCCCAGAAAATACTGCGTAAGCGTGAGCTAGTTTAATTTTTGCTTAATCATGTAATAAGATTTCTTTTGATTATGCGCTTTTCCAGATTTTAAATTGGATTTCTGCTTGAAAGATGGAAAGAAAATGTTGCTGGGATATATGGTTTGAATTACTTATCATAGATCTGGTAGTTACTAGTATTTTGAGTTATTTATGGCTTTATCATATGGAATTGTCAATGCTTAGTTCATTAAAAGCTGTATTTACCTATTTATCATCTAATTACGGCATCTGTGCGGTGCCATTTTTTTCAGAATTTGGATGAGAGAGCACCTAACATTATACAGAGAAAATAAGAGAGTGAAAATGCAAATAATGGGTGAGGGAGATGGTTGCGAAAGGGATTAATTGTGTATCAGAAGGTGTAAATTTGGAGAAAAATGTTAGGGCTCCTGCAAAAGACTTAGTACCGGATTAACCGTTAAAGTGGTGGTGACTCCCTTCAGCTGTGTGCGTGTCATGAGTAGGGCGAGTTATGGAGTACCTACGCCTGTTCTTCATTTCTGGTTCTATTTCTCAGGCTTTGTGGACTTGCCCGATGAAGGTATGTATCTTATTTTCATACTTTTAAGACAAAATGTAGCTGGAAAGGGTGTTTAGTTTGGAATGTGTGGTGGATGTAAAGAAATATTTTGTTTAGGGTTTCTTGGTTGATGACAAAAAAATATTCTTTTGAATGCGATGCATGTTAAGAAATATATTGTTTCGAGAGTCTTTGTTGATGAGCAAAAAAAAAATACAGTCACAGTGTATTTTATTGTATCTTATATTTGGAAGCTGTTCAAGATTTAAGGGCTCAAAGGGGACTTCAGACATATTTGTTGTTTTCTGAACCTTGACAGTTAAAATTGCAAGGTTACGTTTTAAGATTATGTTATCTCTGAAATCTTGAGTATAGTTAAAAATTCCATGCATAAGAACTGTTTGTGGATTTTTTCCAACGTGTAGGTCAAGGTTATTCTGTTGAAATCCAAAAATAGGTCTAACCACAAGAAAAAAATCAGAAAATATTATTTATTTTATAAATGTCGAAATCTCCTATCTCATTTCCGAAATCTCTCGATTCAGCTTTGAGATATTCCTCATATGACATGTTACTATGTAACTTAGTTAGTCCAAGTTTGGCAGGTCTCCATACTTCAGATTTGCTGCACTTAAGCGCCCAGTGAAGTATGTCTGATTTTTTTTTCTCTTGCATGTATACTCTCTTGAAAAATCGGACACTGTTGAGTATGGAGTGCGCTTTACCCATGTTAAATTCTGAATGAATACGTTTGAAATATGATGTGATTTATTCAGAATTCTGTATATTTTTCACGAAATGTAGGTCGCATGTTTGAACCATACTTATATTTCACTGATTTGGAGTCAGTATAATTGTGCCGAACATACGGTAAAATTCCCGAACTTGTGGGCTGATGTTAAAATCAACCTGTACCCACTTATTACTTTTAAAGAATAGTCGACCGTATTTTCTCATTATTGTATTCTGAAATCCTTATTTTTGCAGTCGCTATGTATTTGAAATTAAAAGAACCCATCCAAGTTTGGATTGGAAATTAAGGTTGATCTAAGGGATATGAACTTGTTTTATGTATATATTTCATAGGGGAGGGAAGATAGCTGTTGATGGATGTTGCAAGGTATGTTTTGACTTCCTTCTCCGCATGGAAAATGATATGGCCGAATATCCTCCTCTAGGGTTGAATTTGCTATAAGAACAGAGATATTCTCTTTGTGCCTTGAAATCGTTATGGACCTGACCTTTTAATCTTTGAGTTTTGATCATTTTAATTGATCTAATGTTAATTAGACTTTCCTTTTGAGTTGATAAGTTTTGTTGGCATATTTGGTTCTGCGTTTTTAACATTATACTAGACCTGATAAATAATAAAGTATCATGATACTAGATCTAATGATTAATGGAGTCTCCCTTGCATTAATAAGTTTGATGAAAGATTTAGTTTCTGCGATCTCATGAATATTATTCCCAACCTATGAATCGTGTCGGATTGGAAAACAATGCTTACATCCAGTCTTGTCGTAATGGCTGAGAGTTTGTTGGAATCTTGTGAAGTTATTTCAGTCATTTCATTGGTTCTGCAAACAACACTTCCTTCTGTTGCTCATTTTCTTTTTATATGTATATATATTTGCAAACCGCTTCTAAAACATAGGATAACTTGGAGCTAAATGTTTGTTGAGACTCTGCAAGTCTTTTTGTGTTTGGTTCTTTCCTACAATGCCATCGACCATGCAGTATTTGAAGGGTGTTATATCTGCCTATAAGATGATATAAGGCATTGGGTAGCTCTTAAATACAGAAAATAGGTTTTAGGGTTCACATCTAGTCATCTACTATAGACTAGCTATGGTGAGAGATTTTCATTTTCACTGGTTTTGATGCCTCTTGTTTTATTCTTCTTCATATGCATTTGTCAAAGCTGAAAGGGGCTTAAGTTTTTTTTATTTTTTTAGAGGAAAATGACCATTCCTCTTCTGAGTTCGGGGTAATTTATTATTGTCAGTGTTCATCAAGGTTTGTTGAGTTTTATATCTATTAAATTGCACTCTATAATTTGATAGATACCAGCAAATTCTGTACTTTCCATGGGATTTCAAACTTGATTAAATTCAATTACTGGGCTAATTTCTTTTTATGGTTAATAATTGTAGGAAATGTCAAATACTATTTCCAAACACCAGCTTCATAGAGACAGCTCTGCTAATCGAGTTTTCTTATGAGTGGTGATATCCACCTTATCTTAGGTTTTGTTTTGGTTGGCTTTGAATAATTATCAGCAATTCATTAAGGATTCCCATCTCTGTGATTGATTTATGTTGATTATGGATATTGTAGAAGGGACAGTTTAACTAAAGTAGTTGTTTAATTGGTCTTTTCGATTGGGATTTTCTTACCTTATTGTGGTAAGGCTTAAGTTACTTTGATTAGAATTGTTAACAAGTTTGGATGTTGGTTTTATGACATTGATAAGCACTTTAAAGGTTCATATGTAGTATATATAGAACTGCAATAGTGAGTGAATTTTTCTGTGGTAATAAATTGAAAAGGTTTTGTGGCTTCTTTTGTAAATGCCTTCTTGTCAATTTTGGTGATAAAAGGCACTTATCGGATGAATGAAAAATGAACTAAGGAATGAATTATGATTTTGATGTTTTTGAATTAATAAAATGATAAACTAACACCCATAGAGTGCTTGCAGGCATGGGAATTTATGGCCATGAAAAAGTCTAAAGCTCTAGGACTATGATGAGTTAAATCTCATGTGTATAAAGTTATCACCAGAAGAGGGAGTGGTGATGGAGGTAGTGGTTAAAATATACCGTGTTTTCCCCCAGGCCAGCGAGGGACCATTATGCATTTTGGGGACGCCCAGATGTAAGACATTTGTTTAAGACTCGTTCTGCACACATTAGAGGACTGTCACATGAGTTGGGGGACTCTGTGAAGAGAATAACCTCTAGGCATTGTGGAGGTGTGTGAGAATGGAGTGCCTCAGCTTGGTGAAGCACCCTAAAGGAGATACCGCTAAGAGGGTTACAGGGTATCATCCTTATGTTGGGTGGCTTGAATTGGCACTTGGTGTGCTAGGATGAAGGAACATCCAGAGAAAATAATAATGACAAAGCACCCTGAATAGCACAGAGGAGATACATGAAGGTTTGGTATCGTCCTTGTGTTGGTTGGCTTGAATTGGTACTTGGAGTACTGTTGGCACTTGATGTGCTGGGATGGAGGACATCCGAAGAAAGGAAAAATGCGGAAAAAGGTATGTGCATTGCAGATAAACTTGTACCGATGAGGTAATATGTTGATTAATTGACAGATAGAACTGACAGGCATATATTGGAGCCATTGTGGATTATAAAAAAATTGTATAATGGTTTTCTAGCATTGACATTATTGATGTAATGGGATTTCAATGCTTGTAGTCATGTTTTTAATTGATGTATCAATTGCATTATGGAAAATAATTGGGTAATATGGCACCAATGAACACTAGAAAATTGGAGATTGCAAAAGAATCTATGACTTTTGTTTAAGTTGAATTGTGATTTGGACATGAATGACTGAACGGACTAAGTTGTAGTTATGATGCTGCAAAGACTTGCTAATTATGATCATGATGGATTGATTCTTATCTATGTGAAATTTGGGTAGACCATATTTTTGCAGGTCCTACGAACCCACAAGGATCAGAAAAGAAAAACTGGAAGACAGATCCGAGCAAGGCGAACCAAGAAGAGATGGGTCCAGAAAAAAATAAAAGATTTGTCGAAGAAATAAGAAACACTGAGGACGGTTTTCTTTCTTTTATGGGGGAAGGATGTAATATCCCTCTCCTATGACCTGGATTATTTTGTAATTTCTCATATTATTGTACTAGTCTCGGTGAGGAGCTCAAGGCCAAGGCCCCACCCAAGACAACACATTGTGGCTTATAAAGGTTAACTGTCTAAGTGAAAATACTTAGGAGACATAATGCAATGAAACAAATTAACTAAAGGCTAACTAAACGCTACCTGGGGCTAAAAGCGAACGGTTAAAAAGAACCATAATCAATACCGTAGACTTACGTAGCATTTGGTTTATGACGGTAAGGTCAGGCCTTATAAAGGACTCCTGGTATGACACTACAGTTCGGTAGTTAATCCTATTTTGGAGAAAGTTGCAATCCTTTTAAGTGGCATAAAAGAGTTAAGGGTAAAGTTAAAAGATTGAAAGAAAGGGGTTAGTTCTCAAAGGGCTATTAGACTGTAGCCTCCTTCTAGATAATTTATCATCATGAGAATACCCCGTCTAATAAATACATAGGAATAATCCTTATGGTTAGCATACAATACCTAAGGTAAGGAGGTTTGTCCTTTTTGATGACAAATAAAAGTAATGGTTTTAAATTACTCTCCCGGACAATATTGTCTTAAGTGTGCATCACATATAATTATTAGTTAAAAGAGAATATTTTATTAATAAGGAAGAAAAATAGAGGGGATTGGATGCATGCCCCTAAGAATAATTACTTGACAGCCAAATCTGAGGGTCGACCTACCTTGGCAACGATGGAGGCAGAATTTATGCCTTGATCTTAGCTTGACTTAAGGAGAAGTCTGGCTTAAAGGAAGGAATTGATTACCACTGACCTCAACGGTCGTTACCTACTCTGCGACAGAGGGGATCCTGTGCGTGCAGCATTCACATAATTGCATATGTTTTTCCATGGTCTGCACTCCTTTTTAAATCTGGTTCTGGTTGGGAGGGGGGTGCTCTAGGATGAAGGTAGTATCCGGTTGATTGAGAGAATACCGTGAGAGTACCTGCACTAAGGGGAAAGGGGAGTCTCTCTGTGTTTCAAAGAAAATGATCTCTGCCTTTCTTCAAAGAGGCAGCGCAGCAAATCACTTCTTTTGTTCAGCTATCTGCTATCGGATGCAGCCTCCACAAGCCAAACCCAAGCGCAGTATGGTGAATTTATTATGGTAATGTATCCTTCACGGTGTGGGGTTCCATCCAGGAATTTGGGTAAGCACCCCATCCTTCCCTACACACTTGTTAAATAAGATATAGAAAAAGGAAGTAAGGGGATTTTTTTTTCCTTGAGTTTTCTTGTTCATTACACCTAACGACTAGCTAGGTTATAACTCTGTTTGCATCCTAGGTTTTAATTCAAGCCCTTGATTTTATCATTGGATCTAGATCTAGTCTTAGAGCATGATTTAGGTCTATACCCTGAACCCTAACCACTCGATCCAGCCTTGCATCACACCTCTGTGGCGGTATAAGTTTGTGCCTAAGAAAGGGGATTTTCCAGTTTGAACCTCCTACGTTTTACAACATACCCTCACGTTTTGACAGCAATAAAATCATGATGGTAGGACATTTCCCCTAAGAAAGGATTGCTCTACANAAAGGTGATTTTCCAGTTTGAACCTCCTACGTTTTACAACATACCCTCACGTTTTGACAGCAATAAAATCATGATGGTAGGACATTTCCCCTAAGAAAGGATTGCTCTACATTTTCTATGTCAAGCCATGAATTCTCTGGTCACCGATCATTGCCAGGATATGTCTAAAACATTGGGTACGATTAGCAAACTTCAACTGGTTTTTCCACAAACTATGTTTGACCACGAAGTACATCTGTGTGTTACTTTTTTTTGGTTTCTTTATCGCTGTTAGATGAGGGCGGCATTGCTCCAGACCTTTCTTATAAATTTACAGATCATATTAGTTTCACACGATGGCTCTACAATAAGGGAATACCAGCTTTAACCTTTAAATATTTCTTATACTTGACAGCACCCTTTGTTGGGTCTAGACATGGTGATTATCTATCACAGGTTCGGATCTGTGTTAGCTTGGTTTTAAATTATTATGTTCATCCTCAGTTAGAGCCATTGTTATGTGATGACTTTAGGCTTAGATCCAGCGCAGGGTTGGATCGATAAAACCCTTTCTGCGTGCAAACACCCAAGAAAGATCTTTTGTTTTCTAAGATTGTGTTAAGTATGAAATATTTTGTTTACACCGAGTGCATGCTGAGATATTGAAGATTTCAGTGCCGGTAAATAGTTGGCCGCATGGCAGTTCTATATAAACCCAGACATGCTTTTAGATGGGTAAGCTTCATTTGGGAGATATTGTTTTACCTTTGGTAGTGTCCACTATAAGATATATATGTTGAAAGGCTGCAGTATTGGTACTACATATTTGTAACCTTGCTTGAATACTTAACAAAAATAAAAATAAAAATCCGGACGGTTTGGTCTAGACTATCTTTGGTGGATGTAACCCCAAGGTTGGGGTGAACCACGTGAAATTGGTTGTCTCATTTGTATTACCATGTCGTGCTGGTTTATTTATTTTGTTTTACATAATGATGATGTTATGAATGCAGGTTAAATGCTTTAATTGGTGAGAATATTACTAAATTGTTTTATTTTTGCAGACTTCTTAATTGGTTTGTTTCTTTAAGGTATCAGGGGTACTTTACACGGGTCTACTAGGCAAGGCAACTCTAAGCATCCTTGCATGTTGGATTTCCCTTGTATAACGTGGTAGTTCTTTAGTACTTGATGAGAATACAGAAATTAAAAGTTTCATTTAATCACTTAAAAATAAGTATGATGAGATCAATATTATTCTCGAGTCGTGTAATGTCCCCAAAAATTGAAAAAAAAAATTATAGGCCAATAGAAAACTGCCTAAGAGGGTCATTATTACTTTTGCGGAATTATATGTTCTACTTAACTTTCGATCTCTTCAGATCTACTCGTACTGTCTTGTCAATCTCCTATCCATTCAGTGATTATTAGTTTGCTTACTTCCTATGTGAACTATTTTATGTTCTTGTTCACTTCCTTTGCGCATACGACTCTCAAATGTATGAACTTCTTCTAGATCAATGAGCCATTGGTATCACAAAAAATAGAATCTTTCCAACGTAAAATATCATATCATCTTTATTTTCAAGCTTACATCAAATCTCCACCTCTTTCATATTTATACTACTCTTGTTCAAAAGGTGTGTCCACAAGTTGGGATTTCTTTGAGTTGACAATGCTCATATCTTTCTATTCTACCTTCCTCTCCACTGTACTTGTTGAGTATTTGGTCTTAACTACTTTTATTGGGGTTTAAAATTGTATTTCAGTAACGACACTGCATGGTCATTCATTAAATCACATAATCGAGGTTGCAATGTGTTCATTATCAATCGTTGTTAGTAGAATACACATCTATTTCATAATACATACATTATGATTCCGAAAACATAACATAGAGCTACAAATCTGTAGAAGGCCCAAAACTCACATAGTGGAACTATGGTTGTGATACCACTTTGTTATCCTCGCTTTTATGATAAGTTTGAGATAATTTCCTCAAATTTTTCTTCAAATCTCACATTATTCAAAAGTTTTTATCATGGTAAAAAAATCCTATATTCAAATACTAAGGCAAGAAATCTAACCAATGAAGGAACTTTGACCATAACAGGAACTTTGACAAAATAACTCTAACCAAAGTGTGATTTTGAAAAAAATAGCAATTTTGAGCTGAAATCATTTGTTTATAAAACATTGTATACATGTATTTTATCCATTTTTCATTGGTCAAATTTCCTACCATGGGAATAGTTACCGAGTTAAATTAAAGTTCCTTCCTTTCCTACTTTCAATTAATTCCATTAACTGGTTAAATCTGATGCATGGTGAAAGTTATTTATTTGGTAAAGATTCCTTCATTGTTCAAGGTCCATTCCTTCATTATAATTATCATTCCTTCACCATAGTTCCTTCTTTGGTCAAAGTTCTTGACTTCTTTAAACTAAATTTGTTGCTCATCTATTTCTTAGTTAGAATTGCATCTTTGGTTAGAGTTATTTCCTTCATTGAATTTCCTTCTTTGGTAAAATATTCTAAAAGAAATTATCATAGTTTCTTCCTTGGTTAGATCTCTTACCTGCATTAGATCTCCTTCTCAAGTTAGAATTACTACCTTCTTCAAAGCTATTTTACTAGTAAAAATCCATTCTTTGGCCAAAGTTGCTACCTTCATTAGATTTATCACCTTCAACAAGGTTCCTTCCTTCACGCATCGGCTAAAGTTACTACCTCCATAAAAGTTGAAATGTTCATCAAATTTCTTACCTTGTTTAATAAGAGTTCATGGTTCTCGCATCAGAGTCCTTATAGATCATCTTAGTCATCTTGGTGACCTTCATTAGTTTGAGTTCCTACCCTCAAAAATTTCTTTCATTGTCTAAGGCGTCCTCGAATTTCTTTCCTTGGGTTTTTGGCCTTCCTCAAAGTTCTTTCCTTTGTTTTACTTACTTTGTTAATGGCATGGATTCGTTGAATTTAGGGGAAAATTGTTGTCTCCGTTGTAAAAAGGAAGAGGTAACTTATTGAAACACCTTACAAATTGATCTTAATTAATTATTTTTCATTATTAAAAGGTATTAATCTTTCATTTATCTGTTTCTCTTAGACTCTATCAAATATTGTCTAATATTTCCCCATTTTATTCTCTTTTGGATGATATTACGTTATAATACATGTGTACCTTATGATGGCTTGTTAACAATCTAGATGAAACTACATATGAACCAATGGCATGGGTAAATTCATCGAATAATATCTCTAAAATAAGCCCGTCCTCTTTGTCTACCATGCTACTAAAGGTGGTGATGTAGGAAATAACTCAAATGAACTCAAAATTTTTTAAATGATATGGTATTGAAGAGATTTGTGCCTCTTATGAAAGAATTGCACCTGGGATCCAATGTCCCAAATCAAGACTTCGATAAATAACAATTCAAGCCACAATAATCACCGTTCATTTCCTTACATAAACCATTATAAATTTATTAGCTAAAACTCTCGTTAAATAATTCATATCACAATTTTAACTTGTCCACCTCAACCAAAGTTCTTTGCATAAGGTTGGCCAAATTTGTTCGTAAGTTTACATTGTTATTATATTCAAATGAACATAAGATTACATGTTTATTTTTATTTTTATCATTTTTATATGTTGTGTATCAATTTCATCGTTAAATAAGATCGTCGTGAAATAGATTTTTATTTTGTTTCAACAAATAAATATTTAATTACTTATGGATAAGTTAGATTCTCTCAATTTAACAATTTGAGATGAAATGAATATATTTCCAAACAATTAGTCCACGAGGATTCAATGTACATAATGAGTAGAGAAAACAATGGGTGCAATATCTTCTATTGTTTAGCTTGGGAGTGTAAAAGTATACAACATAGTAAATGTCGTATATTCAGTAAACACCATTACATTTCATGATGGTGCACAAGAAGTATCGAGGTTAGATAAGAAAGAAATTGTGAGGATATTATAGTTGAATGAATTATGACATTGAATATCATTATAAGAATAATCAAAAGGGTCTTGACACTCCTTCCATTCATAAATAGGTTTAAAATATCAAACACATTTTTTCTTATGATATCTTCTTTCCCAATACTTTCATTTGATGCTTTACCTATGGATTCCTTTTGTTTTCATGCAGAGGGTGATATGCGCAAAATTGTTGATTACAAATTCCTTCGAGTGAATGACTGCCATAAATATGATGGTTAGTCGAACGAGATACAAATTGTACTAAGAAGAAATGTTCAATGAAAAACCACCACGGACAAGAACTAGAGCATATTATGTAAAATATTTGAACAGTCAAGAGCCATGAGTTTTCTAAATTTCTATTCATTTCCATACATGTATTTATTGACACAAGTTCAATTCTAAAATGTATATAGTGAAGTAGGTGTTTTGTAATATTATTTGTTTACAACATAGAGATGACGTAAATATCCTACCATTGAACAATCAACCACTGTAAGTTTTGTAAAATTCCCGTTCAATTATATGACTATTTTTTTAATACACATTCAATACCACAAAATATTTAAAGAAACACGATTTTTTTGACATCCTTTCCTTACAACAAAAGGCTATATATACACAAGAGAGAGAAAACAATTTCAAATTAATTGTTGAAAACGTATATTATAAGTTTGTAAAACTATTATCTAGTTCTATGTCCTTTTCAAATATAATTTCAACACTACATATGTATTTTTCTTTGCATTCAATTGTTTTCTAAGTTGTTGTATGGGGTCATCCCTTTGATAACTTTACAATAATGTTACAACATCCTCTTGCAATTTAACCATGGGATTCACTCCTTCAAAATCATGTATAACACTATGGTCATTAGAGTTTCCATTGTCTAGAACCACTTGTTTAATACTAGACTCACTTACTCCAATTGTGCCTTAATATCGATGACAAGAGACCCAAGAAAAAATTTCTACAACTAAGAAATAACATATATTTCTTGAGTGGGATTTTGGGTTCAAACCCTAGTCTTAGTTTGCGACAACTTTTACTAATCCATTTCATGTGCATCATCTATTAGATAGTTGTACATAATTTATTGGCAACTCCACAAGTTCAAATGGCATGTAAATATAATGCTTCCTTTCTTCTTAGCAATAGATAGAGGAACTTTAAATTTTTTGTAGAAGTTTGATAGGAAATACATATATTGGGAAAACTTAGGTAACATCCTAGGTCTTCCTTCAAACCATAATATCGAATCACAATACAAATATCAAAATATAAGAACATACACTTTCTCTCCAAATATGTCTTATGTCCCGAAGAAAGCGAGTTTAAATCATTTCCAGTGAGTATCTTGTTAGACATTGGTTCAACGCTCCTCCTCGTGAGTTTCGTGACATGGACTAACCACCTCCCAATATCCTTACTCTAGAGATTGTAACAGCGATTAACATGTGCAAGTTTTTGGTCTAAAAGCAATCATGCTTCCAACGTATCTTTCCCACTCCTCCAAGAAACAAATCTTCAACTCAAACTTGACATAAACTATAAGGGGATTTATGTCTTAAAGATGAATTGAATCAAACTCATGGTTATATCGACCCCTTAATATCAAACCTTGGAATGGTGGAAGGAAACCATGACAAGAATTAAAAAAATATCTACCATATTGTTTTGATACTCAGTTAATGTGATAAAGTGATACTTATTACAACAATATGGTTTATTTATTTGGTCTTCATTCTTCCTTTCTAGTCATAGATCTTAATTTCCAAATTAAAAAACAT